>JADBJO010000151.1:617393-627393 GCA_016801955.1 Conus betulinus
TTTTTCTGAACGAGCCTCGGTGCATGAATGCACTGAAACCAGCAAGCGTCGTAAACACAGAGGACCACAGCGCAGGAATAAGAAATGCAGGAATTCCGTCTAATGTCGCGTCACACATGTAGGTGATTACAGACACCCAATTAAGACAATTTTCACAATGTTAGAATGCTATGATTAAAAAAAGTAAATAAAAGAAAAGCGGGGGGGAATGGGGTAGGTAGGACTAGATGATGCTCTAGATGAAAATGATATGTAATGAGAGGGAAAAGAGATGAACATCTGAAGTGATCTAAAGTACAACCAAAGAATAGCAGAGCTTGCAAAGGGTTCGTTGTCAAATTATTACGAGTCAAGTAACAACGAACTAAAAAGTCAGGAACACCACCATTCTCAGTGTCTACAGATGATGACACGGTTTCTTGAAAGAAAAGCCCAATTAACTCATAGTCAAAAATGACATGCTGAATGAACAAAAAATGAGAGGACGGTCTTAAGAGTCAACAAAGAGACTATCAGTTTGAGCTAGACAGACATCCTCCTCCTCCTCCTTCTCCTCCTCATTTTTTCATCATCATCATCATCATCATCATTGTCGACGTCTTCATCTTTACTGTTCACAAGCTTAAAAAGCTTCTAGTTTTGTTGTGAGCGTTTCGGTGAACTACCGGGTGAAAGGGAAAAAGTCCACAGACTAGAGATTACCAAGGAAATCAAAACGGGTGGAATACTCCGACAGGTTAAGGCCGAAAACGTCTCCTACCAATCAAACGCCTCCTACCAATCATTCGGCGAATCAACATGCATTTCAGTACACATAAAGAGACACAGATGAAATATAACCAACAGTGACAGTTAACTTTCTCATCCAGCTCCTTCCGCTTAAAAATTCACAGCACTCTTAAAACAAACAAAATAAATGTTGTCTTTATAGGCTACAGGTAAACTGAAAAGCAAGTCTTTTTTTCTCATTCTGTTCAGCAGTTTTTTTTTCCCCCAAGCTCCAAATAATAACCTTTTGTGACTGGTACCAAGAACCGTCGGAAATTTTACCCTAAATGAAATCGGCGGTCGTTGTTCAAGAGACAAAGGGGAGACTGAAATGAATTACAGCAATACTGAAAACAAGCCAGCATTGATGGCCCAAAGTAAACGCTTACCTTAGACACTATGCAAAACACTGAAGCGGATTTTCGACATCAGTCTTCTTCAAGCATCACAAATAACGGACATTAAAAAGAAGAAAAAATTCTGCTGCTGACAGCCATTGAGAGGAAATTTCTTAGCGCATTTTTATAATATGTTCGCTATTTGTGATGTCGGAAAACGTTTCTGTTGGAAATTCACGTCTGTGTTTTGTGTTGTACAGGAAACAATAAGCGTTACTGTCCATCACTTTCTGTTTATTCGTACTTTGGCTTTTACTTAAAAAACAAAAACAAAACAAAAAAAAAAAAAAAAAAAAAAAAACAAACAAACAAACAAAAAAATCGATTCGTTGACGGTACCATCTGTCCACTGGTTTGCTACCCTACTGCCATGTCTTCTACGCATTGCACACAGGATTGCGTCTTTTAACTTGAAACCACCAAATCAGCGTACTGTTTTTGTTTGCAACTCTGTATTATTCCTTTTTTCTGCGAGCGTAATGAGTGTATGTAGATTCTACGAGTGAGTGAGTGAGTGAGTGAGTGAGTGAGTGTGTGTGTGTGTGTGTGTGTGTGTGTGTGTGTGTGTGTGTGTGTGTGTGTGTGTTTTGAAAGAATAACGCTCTCGGATTGACCGATTAACTGTCACAGAACTATATGTTGTATTTAGGGCTTTAACATACTAATTAACAGACCGATGTCTTTATCATATATTGATCTTTGCGTTGGTTTTAAATACATTTTGCAGTCATTACAACTCGGGGACAGTGAAGATAGAAAAGATTTATGCTGCAAAATCAAACACTTAAACATTAAAAAAAAAAAATAAAACATCACATTAGACTTCTACTGGGCTCCATCACATTATGATTTATCAAAGTGGAACACAGTGTCCAAATGTCTCGCAAAACTAGGAGGGGTCGGGGGGGGGGGGGGGGGGGGGGGGGGGGGGGGGGGCATAGGGGATGGAGGGCACTGAATATGTTCTAGTTTCATTATTACAGTTCCTACTTCGAGATATACTTTAGAATTGGATAATTTTGTAAAAGAAACTACCAATGAAAATTTCGCTGACTACCTTCAACATCAACAAAGTTTTATACGGACAAAGGTCTAAATATTGATAAATATCTAAATGTGATTCATATGCCTCAACAGGCTCCTTCCCAGAGTAGAGTTTGATACGGGCTCAACTGGGAAGACAGGGACCACACAGTCGAGTTTCATCTACTTGATGGATGGGTCTCTGAGAGTGTTGCTCAAAATTTTTGACCAGCACTACAGTGTCTGCATCTTTCGGCCTGGTAGACTCCGCGATCTTTTATGAAAGTAAGCATAGCTGACAGCCAAGCCGAGCAGTCTTATACCAAAATGGAAATCCGCAGCATCATCTTCATCATCCTCATCATCAGCATTTAAATAATGTTTCAAATTATTGGCCTTTCATGCCCTGCTTTCATTGTGACATCAGTTCCGATTGCCTGTCCATGCCTACACTCCGCAACTAAGCAGTTATGTTTCGTCTGTAGGGGACTGAGTGGGTGGTGTGTCCTGCGTATGTTGGATTAGAAAAAGGCGCCACTGAACATCACAGAGATGACCCGGCGGCGGTGCGGTGTCTTCTCTGGGGGGTTCCTCGTGACGTCTTGACATTGACCGCTCCCAGTGATTACTGATACTGCAGCGTGCTGGGTAGGGTGTGGCTGTGGACGAGGGATCGGAATAAGCAGCGTAGGTGTAATGCCACTGAGGTGGCACAGACGATGGGACAGAAAAAAAAAAGTAAGTCAACAATCCAAACAGTATTGACATTGCAGCTGTAATTTCTAAAAACAAAATGACCAGTTGCTAGATTGTTGTAGAAGGTTTCTTTCTTTCTTTCTGCGTACGCAGGCTGATACTCCTGCGGACACTGCCTGTTTTGTGTGTATGACCGTTTTTCATCCCGCCATTAAGGCAGCCATACTCCATCTTCGGGCAAGGTGCATGCTATGTGTAACGTGTCATCCATACCAACGGCCAAACTGGCGTTCTCTTCCGAAAGTTGGTGATGCCAGATGGGATTTTACGTGTGTGCAAGATGTTGTTCACACACGGAACCTCGGTTTATAGCTCATTCGAGGAACTGTATGGGAAACGGAATCAGAACCAATGTTAACTCCGAGGGAAAAAATCCCCCTGTACCGAAATTCGAACCTGCGACCCTAGGATCACGAGTCCGGCGCTCTACCAAATAAGCTGTTCCGCCCCCGTAGAAGGTTTCAATATCAATATCTTAAATCTGTAAGAGTGATGGTATAGGTGCACGTGAAAATTACTGAGTGAATGCTTTTATAACCGTTCATCGCATAATATCACCTAGGAAGGATAACGTTAAATAAAAACTATTGAACTGAACTGAAGTGATTAATTCATATATAACTTATACATTTCACTATCGTAGGTGGTTTAATGAATAATTGATTATATATTTGACGGATGTTAATCTTACTATCCGCCGGTCAGCCAACCGTGTCAGTAACTATTAGCATACTTAAATGAAATACAAACAGAAAGAGAGGGCGCGGGGGAGGGAGGAGTGAAAAGAAAAAGATCAGGACGATGATGTTCACGAATAGGCCTACAGTGTAGACACACGCCTCCACACCCTATCCCTATTAAACATACATATCAACATGCGCGCGCGTGCTCACACACACACACACACACACACACACACACACACACACACACACACACGCAAAGACACACACAAACTCGGACACACACATGTACACACGCATGCGCGTGCATACATACACTCACGCGCGCGAGCGCACACACACAGACACACAAACACACACACATACACACAGGCACACGCACACACTCATACAACACACACACAACACACACACACACACACACACACACACACACACACACACACACACACACATTCACTCAGTCAGGTCATTGTTTCGAGAGCCACCCCCGTCAACCGCTGTCGAATGTGAATGAGTCATTCAAACGCGATTTGCCTACATAACATTGTCATTTCACATCGCATCCGCTTTGGCAAGGTGCGCCGCTAAATGGCAGGCTTCGCCTATACCATTCGTAATTATACACAAAATAATACGAAGGTTAAGTCAGCGTTCTTCTTGTGTAGGATCCAACAGAGTTTTCATCCGACCATTCAATATGTCGTGAGTCTCAACAGTAAGTTCAAGTTAAGAAGTGAAACACAAAGGAAAAGTTGACTTTGAACTTGAAAAAGGGTGATACCGTGTAGTGAATGAAAAGGACTCTAAACGCTTCACTTTAGACCCGATATGTGACTTGTTAGATGGTAAGAATCATATAGCAAGCTCTAAGAAGATTTTTTTTTTTCGTCAATACGAACGACTGCATCAGGAAACACTTTGATTTTTAAAGGATAAGACGAATGGCATTTATTTAAACAAAAGAAATTAAACAAAATAAGATAAATCTCCCCCTCCCCCAACGTAAAAAAAAAAATCTCCGGACAAAAGAAAAAAGATCGACAATGCGTGTTTTTCTTCCATCAATGGAAACTTTATTTAAAAGGATGCCTTTGTGTGTTTTGTTTATTACAGACATAAATTTGCCTCTGGTCCTATCACATTCTTCAAGTATAAGTGTGTGTCTCTGTCTCTGTCTCTCTGTCTCTCTCTGTGTCCCTGTGTGTGTGTGTGTGTGTGTGTGTGTGTGTGTGTGTGTGTGTGTGTGTGTGTGTGTGTGTGTGAGTAAAGTTTTGCGATTTCATGCAACGCTCTTTGCAAAGTTGACAAATCATAACCATATTCGGGTAATTCAGTTGATCTATGGTTGTAATGAAGTAACGTAGCGAGAAGAAACATGCACAGATATGTGAGGATGAATTTCTCTTCATTTGGGGAAAAAAAGAGAGAAAAGAACACACACACACACACACACACACACACACACACACACACACACACACACACACACACACACACACACACACACACATACACAGGCGTGCGCGCGCGCGCGCGCGCACGCACACACACACACACACATACGCACACACACATATACACGCACGTACGCACGCATACACACATACACAACCGCACTCACACTCACACTCACACACACACACACACACACACACACACACAGGCATGCATGTACGCACGCATATACACATACACACACATACACACACACACACACACACACACACACACACACACACACACACACACACAATTTTTACGACAATTTTACGACACACTCAAGACCTAGAGATAAACATGTCACCAGACGATGATATTGATACAATGTATGACACGTTTTGTACTTCTGTTCTGAAAGTGTCTGGTTTATGTATTCCTAAATTGAAGAATCAGGGATCTAAAGGGGGGGTAAACATCTCGGTAATGTTTGGTGGACTGAAGATTGCGATAAGGCAGTTAATGAGAAAATACGGTTATTCAAGGAATATGTGCACACTAAGAAAAGTCAAGATAGGAAAATGGTAGATGAAAAATTTAAGGAAATGAAACACTCAAATGTACATAGTAACAGAGTTATGGAACAAGCCAAAAAGGATTATTGGGATAATTTTTGCAAAAGAAACACATTCGATCATAAAGATAGTAGAAAGGTATGGAAAGAGATCAAAACGATGAAAAATGGAATCAAACTCCCAGAATATCCTATCATTCTTGATAATAACAAGTTACCATCATCCACAGACAAAGCAGAAGCGTTTGTCGACCAGTTTGCTAAAGTAAGCAAGTTAGATGGGTTGTCTGAAAACCAAAGAAAATTCAGAGAGGATAAAGAATGTAATCATCTCTTTAATGATGCATCTGATAATGACACGAGCGACATCAACGCCCCAGTTACATTTCAAGAGGTGTGAAAGACGCCATAGATTCTCTCCCAAACAAAAAAAAAGACAGCTGTTGGGATTGACGCCATTTCAAACGAAATGATTAAGCATTTTTCCAGACAAATGGATAAGCATTTTACTTAGTATATTTAAAAAATGCTGGAGCTCAGGTCATTTGCCACAAATATGGAAAGAATCAGTAATAGTACCGATTTACAAGGAAGGTAAACTAAAAGAAAGTATAGATAGTTACAGGCCTATTTCATTAACTTCTGATGTCTGTAAACTTTATGAAACAATTGTTTTAAATAGACTAAACTACTTTTGTGAAAAAAGAACAAAGTTATCCCAACAAACCAAGCAGGTTTTCGAAAGGGTAGAAGTGCTATTGAACACTTGGTAAAACTTACCACTCAAATTAAACATCAGTTTTCCAGGAGAAAATGTTTACTAGCAACCTTTTTTGATATCACTAAAGCTTACGATCAAGTATGGCACTCTCGTTTGCTTTATAAACTTAAAGAGATTGGATTGTCAGGAAACATTTATGATTTTATAAAAACTTCTTAGAAAATAGATATATTAGAACGAAGGTAGGGAACTCCTACTCTACAAGAAGAAAATTACACATGGGTATTCCTCAGGGGTCTGTTATTGCCCCTTACTTTTTAGTATTCTAATGTACGATTTACCCACAAAAATTGCTGAAAATATAGAACTAGTCCAATATGCAGATGACATATGCATATGGATGAAAGTGACATTTAAAAAAAGTACATCTGTCAGATCACAAAACTATATTAAAAAGTATATCAGAAAGAACTAAATACTTTTTCTGATTATATGACTGAAAATGGTTTGCAAATATCAACTGAAAAAACACACATGATGTTATTTAATACTGGATCTGATCCAGTTAATATGCCTTTATTTCAAGTCAAAGGCATACCCATCAAATATACAAAAATAGTTAAATTCCTTGGAGTAAATTTAACATCAAAGTTGTCATGGAATTTTCATATAGAGCATGTTCTAACAAAAGCTCGAAA
This sequence comes from Conus betulinus, assembly GCA_016801955.1. Classification (NCBI taxonomy): domain Eukaryota; kingdom Metazoa; phylum Mollusca; class Gastropoda; order Neogastropoda; family Conidae; genus Conus; species Conus betulinus. Next base: position 624,455 of record JADBJO010000151.1, read on the forward strand.
AACTTTAAATCTATTAAAGATTATTAGCAAGCATGCTTGGGCTCAGGACACAGTTTACTCTTTTGCACCTTTCTACTGCACTGGTTAGATCAAAATTAACGTATGCACAAGAGGTGTTCTTCAGTGCACCCAAATATTTACTGAAAAAACTTCAAAGTATTGATTCCAAAGCGTATAAGATAGCCATGGGACTACCAGTACATGCCTCTTGTACAAAAGCATACAGTGCTGCTGGAATATTACCACTGGAAGAATACAGGAATCTTGCATGCACCAAATTTGTTATAAGAAGTTCTACTATAGAGACAACAATATAGGCCCTGAAAATAATATTAAATCAGACACTGATTTTCCCAAAAGGGCTAAAAAAAACATATCATCTCAAACGACTCTAAGAACATATACTTCCTCGATTTTAGAATCCTCAGATATCGAACTAACATCTATTGCAAAAAGATCTGTTGTTGTGTCTCCTATCCCTCCCTGGAAACTAGTACGAGCACATTTTGATATTGAGCATACAGATTTAACAAAGGCTGAAAATACTAATTTGTTATCATCCAATATGAAAATGCATTTTGCATGATCACTACCCCAACCATTTTAAGATATACACTGATGGATCATTAATCAATGAACATGCAGGTGCAGCATACATTATCCCAGGCCTTAACAAAGAAAAGTCCTATTATCTCGAAAAAAAAAAAATCTATTTTTACTGCGGAGTTAACTGCTATAATGATGGCCTTAAAGTTTGTTGTTGATTACCCCCTCAAAATTTGTTTAAAGTTGTTTTATGTGTAGATTCTAAGTCAGTCCTTACTGCAATGAAGAATTTTAAAATTAAAAGTTCGACCTGAGATGATCACTGAAATAAATAACTTAGTCCATTCCTCTCAGTTAGAGACACTGAAGTAACATTTCTTTGGGTGCCCTCCCACTGTGGGTTATATTATAATGAAAAGGTTGATGTTCTAGCAAAGAAAGGAGCAAAACGATCTGCAGATCATTTTTTTTTTAAATTTATCTATGTCAGTGCAAGAGTGCTATACTTTGGCAGAAAAAGTACAATTTTCTAATTTTCATTTGATAGAAAGAGAAACTGGGTGTTTTGGTTTTACACGATGAAATGAAAAATATTCATGAAAAGTTAAGTAATTACGATCAAAACATGTATCGTAGACGGCAGATAAGTTCCTTGATCTGTAGATGGAAACTGGATTGTTTTTTAAAACAAAGTATGTCAAAAATATACATTATATGTGGTCATAGCATATCAACTGATCACATTCTTTTGTGTAACTTAATGAAAAAAAATTCATCCCAAATACGTCTGCACAGCCTATTCAAAATGTTTTCCTGTCAGCAAGTGAAACATATCTTTTCTTTTTACACTTAGCTAAAAGTCCAATTGGTAAGTGGATTTTCTATTTTTGTGTTATAGTTGCAGATAAGTTGTTTTATTGTTATTATTATTATTTTATTCGTTGTGTTAACCTTTTCTCTCCGGCCCCGATTTTTTCCCCGTCTAATATCCTCTCTCTCTCTCTCTCTCTCCTAAAGACACGAACGGAGCAAGGTCGTCACAGTGTGTTCAACCAAACACCAGATCCCTTCCCCGACACCCCCCATCCCCCCATTTTCTGTCACCGCTTCCACGCCCACCCCGACCTCCCACCTCCCTGTGGTCTTTTAAATACGAAGATCAATACACCAGCCCTTCTCAAATCAGCCCCCACAGATCTCACTCATCTCGCAGCTCCCCTCCAGCCTTTCCACCTTTTTCTTCTAGCGGTCAAAAGCAAGCGCTTATCATACACAGAACTGGCCAGGGAACAAACGAATGCAAAAAAAAAAATGGTATAACAGAAAAGCCTTAGTAGCCTTTGACTTTACTAATCAAAGAGGCAAAATATTCACATAAACTCGGGGGTGTGAGAGATAAGGACTTGGATGTGTCTTAAGATGAGATGAGCGGGGGAAGAAGGGGGTGGGGTGGGGTTGGGGGTGGGGGTAGAGCTAATCGGTATCGAATTAGAATCCGTCGAAATCAGGATGGAGAAGGGGGTTTAGTTAGGGAGCTCAAGGCGAGCTGACCAATCGTAATTCAAATCAATCGGGGTTGGGGCCGAAAGATGGCGCCGATAAAACCGTCTTGGCCCGGAATAAAACGTCCGTCTTGCATGTCATTTGAATACATTAGACGAGGGGTGTTTTTTCCTTCGGCCGGTCGCTGAAGCTGGTTACATTTCCAGAGGAAATTTAACGACCGCCACTAAACTGTCAGGTTCGCTCTCTTCGCCCAGCTAAGAGATAAAAACAGGGGCTGAGGAGATGCAGGGCAAAAAGTGAAAAGAGGAAGATACTGGGAATGATCTTCGTCTGTGAGAGAGAGAGAGAGAGAACTTCTGTTGTATAGTGTTGTGCGGTGTGTGTGTATGTATGTGTGTGTGTGTGGTGTGTTGCGTGCGTGTGTGTGTTGTGTGTGTGTGTGTGTGTGTGTGTGTGTGTGTGTGTGTGTGTGTGTGTGGTCGCGCGTGCGCATGCACGCTTACGGATGTGTGTGTAAGCGCGCACGCAAGTGTGTGGTCTGTTGATACGCGCGCGCTCGCGCGCGCGCGCGCGCGTGTGTGTGTGTGTAAAATGCACAATTATGTTTTTCTTTCTCTCATACATACAAAATTCACACGCACATGTATACATACACGCTCACACACACACACATAATACACATACACGCAGGCCCAGTCCTATGCACACACACACACACACACACACACACACACACACACACACACACACACACACACACACACACACACACACACACCAGAGGCCCAGTCCTATGCCTCCTACAGTGTGATTTGTCAAGAGTGTTTTGCTGCTATTTGCTGCCAGTGTATTTTGCTATATAGTAGTATTTTGTTATATAGTACAAG
>JADBJO010000151.1:654893-657393 GCA_016801955.1 Conus betulinus
TCCACCACAATTACCACACCACCACCTCTATCACCATCATAATCATCATCATCATCATGATAGCAACAGCAGCAGCAGCAGCAGCAGCAGTAGTAGTAGCAGTTACTAATAGTAGTAATAGTATGGTGGTGGTGGTGGTGGTAGTAGTAGTAACAGGAATAATCTTGGTGTTCGTTGTCGTCCTCGTAGTAGTATAATGATGATAATGATAACAATAACAACAACAGCAACACAACAACAACAACAACAGTTCTGCTACTACTACTACTACTACTATCACTACCACTACCACTTATCACAACAGCAACAACAAGAAGTAATCCACTCCACACACCCCTGCCTACAGTAAACAGCTTAGGGTGACTGCACACCTATAGAAATAGGGGGGTGATAAGCCTTCATATCTGCAGTGGTAGATGATTCTGCCTAACTGACAGTATGTGCTTGAGTTGGTGAATGGGGAAATAAATAAATGCTTCTCAAAATGAACCTTCAGCAAGCTTATAGTCTCCAAAGCAGGGAGACCATCTCCAATGGGGGAGAAAAGCTCACTAACATATAACTCCTGGTCAGATACCGGTATTCGAAACCTGATTGTTTCTCCTCAGTGACCGCGGAAAGTGGTAATTTGACTCCTCTGCCTTTTCGGTTTTAAGAAGAATGCTATTCCACCAGAAAAAGGCTGGTGTGCAATACCATAGTATGTTTGTTGAGTTTTCAAAAAACTAACTAAAAGGTGCCACCTAAGAAGCAAAAGAAAATCATGAAAGAGCAAAACAAGCTACATTTTCTTGTGAAAAGTAGAAAAATATAAAAAGATAACCTCTTAAGACACAAGTGCTGAGGGCCAGTTCTTGGAATGAATCCGCAAGGGACTAAATTACAATGAAACAATAATTCCAAGGATAAGTACCGAGCACCATTCCAGCAACTTACAGAGCAGCTAGGTGTTGCAATGACTGCAAGAAATATTGAATTATAATCTGAGACATAAGAGCAAGCTTTGTTTATAATTCAATATTTCTTGCACTCATTTGCAACACCTAGCTGCTCTGTAAGTTGCTGGAATGGTGCTCGGTACTTATCCTTGGAATTTATTGTTTCATTGCAATTTAGTCCCTTGCGGATTCATTCCAAGAACTGGCCCTCAGCACTTGTGTCTTAAGAGGTTATCTTTTTATATTTTCTACTTTCACAAGAAAATGTAGTAGCTTGTTTGCTCTTTCATGATTTTCTTTTGCTTCTTAGGTGGCACCTTTAGTTAGTTTTTTGAAAACTCAACAACAAACATACTATGGTATTGCACACCAGCCTTTTTCTGGTATAGCATTCTTCTTAAAACCGAAAAGGCAGAGGAGTCAAATTACCACTTTCCGCGGTCACTGAGGAGAAACAATCAGGTTTCGAAATACCGGTATCTGACCAGGAGTTATATGTTCACTGCAGATATGAAGGCTTATCACCCCCCCCCTATTTCTACAATCTGAGACATAAGAGCAAGCTTTGTTTATAATTCAATATTTCTTGCAGTCATTGCAACACCTAGCTGCTCTGTAAGTTGCTGGAATGGTGCTCGGTACTTATCCTTGGAATTTATTGTTTCATTGTAATTTAGTCCCTTGCGGATTCATTCCAAGAACTGGCCCTCAGCACTTGTGTCTTAAGAGGTTATCTTTTTATATTTTCTACTTTTCACAAGAAAATGTAGCTTGTTTTGCTCTTTCATGATTTTCTTTTGCTTCTTAGGTGGCACCTTTAGTTAGTTTTTTGAAAACTCTCAACAAACATACTATGGTATGCACACCAGCCTTTTTCTGGTATAGCATTCTTCTTAAAACCGAAAAAGGCAGAGGAGTCAAATTACCACTTTCCGCGGTCACTGAGGAGAAAACAATCAGGTTTCGAAATACCGGTATCTGACCAGGAGTTATATGTTAGTGAGCTTCTCCCCATTGGAGATGGTCTCCTGCTTTGGAGACTATAAGCTTGCTGAAGGTTCCAGAGACATGTTGCAGACATCATTTTGTTTTCCCTGAGCATCAAAAACAGTAACGCCCTCTGACAGGTAGCAAAGGCCATCGATTTTTTCCTTTCTCTCTATACCCGCTCTCCAACTTGTTTGCAATAACCCCGTCCATATCCTCAGAGAGCCATGGACATAGCAACTTAATCTTTGTGTCAACCATCTCATATTCTGTGGCCCATTAGTGGCACGATTCCATTCTCGCTCATCCCCTTCATCCCTCGATACAGTCACCATACCCAGGTACGTCGAGTCGCAGACCTGGCGTCATTAGTCTGCAAGGAGGCAATCAATATGAAGTCGTCCCTAGGTAACTCTCTGGAGAAGACACTGCATTATGGCTGAGTCACTTCGGTGGTGTTGAATGTTTCAGTCCTGATCCAAGATACTTTGGACTACATCAGATCTTTAGGTGCATTTTTTTTTTATGGTGATGTGTGTGTGTGTGTGTGTGTGTGTGTGTGTGCGTGTGTGCGT
>JADBJO010000151.1:662393-674893 GCA_016801955.1 Conus betulinus
ACCCGGAGTTTTGTAGGAAATCTTGAATTTATGCCAAAATTAAATTGAATAGTTTGTGAGGCTAATTCTGATACAGTTCTTTTTGCTTGAACATTTCTTGATTGATGGCAAACATGTTTCTGAATGAAATAACTACTTTGATATCCGACTCTGTAATATTTCATTATTTCAGGAAAACTTCTTTAAGGGGATGCTGACAGATACTGCTAAAAGATTTCATGAAATTCGCACTAGCTGAGCCAAATAGTTCGAACAGAAACTGATTGAAGAGAGTACGTATACATGCAATAATAATTTTCAGGCATGAAAGTTCAAGGACTTGAATCTGCATAGCTGATATATTTGTGTGGATACCGTGCTACAAAAGGTTTTAATACGAGGGGGTCCAAAAAAGATTGTTGTTAGTAATTATCTCTAGAACACGAAAATTGCCTACATCATGATGTCTTTTTATGGCGATGAAAATAGTAGGGGATATTTTTTACGTCGTTAGCGTGTTGTTATGAGCCTAACTGTAATGTCATTACAGTTAGTGACATGCGATTCACTTAAAATGTCAGTAGTTTTCTTATAATATTGTACAGTCGGAAATAAAGATAGAGCTGCGTGTTTGAATTGTGGTATTAAAAAAGTTATAACATTCTTGATTACGAAGAGAGAGAATGTTTACATATATAGAAAAAAAAGAGGACTTGACACTGAGCCTTGTTGTATACCCTATCTGGCAAGTAATTTGTTGTTGAAGATTTAATATGGAGAAATGGTTGACGCCTGCCTAGATATAACGAAATCAGTTTTGAAGTGAGTACATCTTATTTCATACCATAGATGACTTTTTGCATAACAGCTTATGATGTAAGACATCAAAAGTCTTTGGAAAACAAAGCAATAACATTATGCAAATACACTTGCAAGTTTGTTGGGGCAATATGACATGACTTCTTTCTCTGACACGAGACAATTTTTCGTGAAGTAGACTGTATGATTCAAGATGGTCGTGCATGTGCTTATCTTTGTGTTTCCTAAGGGTTTGGATAATATTGGAATGGTAGTTATTGGTCTATAATAACTTTGTTCAGGCACGACTATTGCACATTTGAACGGTGTAAGAGAGAGAGAGAGAGAGAGAGAGAGAGAGAGAGAGAGAGAGAGAGAGAGAGAGAGAGAGAGAGAGAGAGAGAGAGAGAGAGAGATCCAGTTTCTCAGTAAAAATGGAAACGACGGCTGACAGAGAGAGAGAGACAGAACAAAAGGAAAATAGATAAGGAGAGAGAGAGAGAGAGAGAGAGAGAGAGAGAGAGAGAGAGAGAGAGAGAGAGAGGGAGAGAGAGGGAGAGAGAGAGAGAGATTAGTGAAAGTGGGCGGGGACAAGGGAATAAAGGTAGTGGGGGAGGTAGGGAAAAAGGACAAGGAGAAGAGGGGAGGAAGAGTAAGGGGAGGGGAGGTGGTGTGTGGTGGTGGGGGGGGGGGGGGGGGGGGGGGGCTGGGGGGGGGGGTGGTTGGGGGTGGAGGAGGCTACAACGGATCCAATCTGACACCAGGGAGTCAGCCAGGTGGAAATCGCTAACCCTATTAGCAGGACTACCGCTCCTGTCCTTTGCCTTTGATGTTGGTTCCAGCCTGTGTAATGCGGCCTCGACACCTTTCAATTGACTTCTGTCCCTCCCCCCTCTCCTTCCTTCCGCTTCCGCTTTCACCCCCTTCTTTGCCATCCCCCTCCCCTTCTCCCTAACCGCCTTCCTCCAGAACCGTTCTTCCTCCCCAATTCCCTTACCCCCCTCCTCTACCCAAGCCACTTTATACCTCCATTTCTTACCCTTTGGAGAAAAGACACCTCTGTGATGGTCTCTTCGCTCTTCTTCGCTGGCTGGTGTTTTTTTTTTTTTAATTCCCCCCCCCTTGTGCATAGTATGACCTATGTTCTTACTTGATTTCCTAAGCTGACACTACAATTTTTGATTATGTTTGCAGATGAACGGTATGTTGGTACCCCCCCAAACAAACAAACAAAAACTGATTTGTTTTATCTCTGAGGGTACATGACGCCAAAAGAAACAAACGAATAAGTACCCCCCCCCCCCCAATAAAATAAAAACAAACAAACAAAAAAAAGCCCCCCTCCCCTACACACACACACACACACACACACACACACACACACACACACACACACACACACACACACACACACACACACACACGCAACCCACTAAAAACCTTAAACAAAAAAAAAAAAATTAGAAAAAAAACCGCAAAAGCAAGGAGGCAAACAAACTAACAAAAACCAAAAACAAATAAACAAACAAACAAAAAAAAACCTATGATGAGAAATGATATCAGTGTGGTCTATGGACGACATGTAAGCCGAGACCCAGTCGTCTGGTGACTAAATCTGCCTGTCATTTGTCTAACCTTGGGACAGATACATCAAATCAGAGCGAAATTCCATTCCAGGGCAGTTTTCATTTCTCGAGTCAAGAAGAAGGATCCATTCTGTCATCTGTTTCCAAGGGTAAGTGAATGAGGAAGAAGACTAATCAGATTTTATCGCTCATGTTTACCACGTTGTTTTAGCGTGCACATGAAATTAAGGAAGGTGTGGCCAGAGTGTTCTAGCTTAGGAAAAAAACTTTGTTTGCCTCTTTCTAATTTCTACCGGAAAAAAAAAAGTTTGGAACAACAGCTACATTGGTCTTGCTTTTGATGTCAGCCACATTGACTTATTCTGGGAACAAATTTAATTGGGTCACATTTCCTCTCCTCAGAAAGGAAATTAATTGGCATCTAATTACAATTTCCTTCATGTTGTCTTAGGCTAGGAAATGCATCACTTCTCTTTTATTTCAAATTTTAGTTACAGAAATTTTTACTTGTGAAGAGAATTAATAAATTTTTTCTTTTATGTTCAGTTTCAGACACATCACGACAGACTAGGATGAATTAATGTTTTCATGTGTGGTTTCAATCACATCTCTCTCTCTCTCTCTCTCTCTCTCTCTCTCTCTCTCCTCTCTCCTCTCTCTCTCTCTCTCTCTCTCTCTCATATTTTCCGTGCCACTTCAGTGGTATTTCCCTCAAGTCGTTCCTTCCTCGTTTATTCTGCCACAGGGTGGCAATCCACAGAGAGTAGTCTATGTCAAGTCGTCATGAGGCAACCCACCAGAGGAGACACTGCACTGCTGCCGAATCACCGTGGTGATGTTCAGTGATGCCTATTTTGATCCAAGCTACACAGAACACCACTTACTGATTACAATGTTTGCTAAGGCGTGGGACCAGTGTAAGTGAGAATCACTCTATTTTTGCCTGGGGAGAAAATTACATAGCTTTTGTTTTTAATGTAAATTCCATCTTTCTCATTTAGATAGAAAAAAAATATCAAGAGCTGTGTTCCACTTTCCTGATTTCATTCATATTACTTTAATCGTGAAAGAAAATTGTTTAGAATTTAGCGCTAATATCTGTCACATAAATAAAATCTTGGATGAACATGATTCAGGTTTTTGTTTTAGTTTTGTAACAATTTCTTCTGAACAGGCGAGGAAATCTGACAGAAGGTATCGACTGTCGTTTCATTTTGTAGTCAGTGTTGCGTGTTTGAATGACACTGTCACCCAGATTCAACAATGACCATTTGCAGGATCCATCTCATTGTGTTGCCGTTCTAGTGGCCCCGTGTCGTGTGTGATAGGTCCCCCTAACTCCCACTACTCCCCTCTCCCTTCTCCTAGGATGGTTATACCCCGTCTGCCTTGTCATCATAGGCTGGTCTGGACGTTTAACCTAAATATAACGAAGTCACTTCGAGGCGGCTCGATGTCGACATGTATTATGTCCTAATCTGTCTCACAGGCCCTAGTGGAGAGAGAACGAGATCTAACTCATAGTCAGCGAGCTGCAGAATAATACTTCTAAAAATGTTGACCTAGAAAAAAAAGGGTAGACAAACTGAGAATGGGAGAAAAAGGGGGGGGTAGGGGGTGTTGAAATGACACCACAAAAATATGGGACACGGATCTGCTCCAAAACTTGATAGATTCGTCCCTGAGTCATGTTCCATCTTTTCACTAGGTTTTGTTGACATTTGTATAGTAGTTCTTGCGTAATCTTGCCGACGGATCCTGATTTCACCCGTTGATCACACACTGTCACTTTCGCCGACAACATACGGAAAAGTCTGCATCAATGATTGTGTTGACTCTGTCAATTGTCATGCGACTTCGTCTATCTACTGTTTACTTCGACACTTGCCGTAATGACTTCAATAGTTGCTACAATTACTCGGTAATATTCAGTTTGGTTGGTAAAAGTGTGTCTCTCAATTCGTCAATACTCGTCAATTACGCTATCATAGTCACTTTGTCAAGCGTCTCACTCATTTCGTCAATACTGCTTTTGTCAATTAGACTACACACTCACTTTGTCAAGTGTCTCACTCACTTCGTCAATATTTGCTTTGTCAATTAGGCTGTTGCACTCACTTTGTCAAGCGTCTCACTCACTTCGTCAATACTGATTTTGTGTCAATTAGGCTATTACACTCACTTTGTCAAGCGTCTGACTCACTTCGTCAGTGCTTGCTTTGTCAAGTTGGCTAACACACTTACTTTGTCACGTGTCTCACCCAGTTTGTGATTACTTACTTCGTCACTTGTCGCACTTACTTCATCAATCCTCACTTCAACAATTGTCTCACTCACTTCATGAATTGTCACACTCACTTCATCATCATCTCACTCACTAAGTCAATACTCATTTCCTCTATTATCTCGTTCACTCTGTCAATGCTACTTCTTTCATACTGTAAGTCCGTCAATACTTACTTCATCCATTATCTGTCGCTCTGTCAATGTACTTCTTCCATACTGTAAATCCGTCAATACTTACTTCATCATTATCTGTCACTCTGTCAATGCTACTTCCATACTGTAAATCCGTCAATACTTACTTCATCCATTATCTCGTTCACTCTGTCAATGTTACTTCTTCCATACTTAAATTCTTTCAGAACTTCCGTGCTGGACTAGGTCTTAAGGAACAATAATTGAATCATCAAAATCGACCCAAATGTGCTCTTTACCTGTGTGTGTGTGTGTGTGTGTGTGTGTGTGTGTGTGTGTGTGTGTGTGTGTGTGTGTGTGTGTGTGTATGTGCGTGTGTGTGCGCGTGCGTGTGTGCATGCGTGCATGCGTGTGTACGTGGTTTCGTGCTTGCGTACGTGCGTGCGCGCGTGTTGTGTGTGTGTATGTGTATGCGCAGAGAGAGAGAGAGAGAGAGAGAGAGAGAGAGAGAGAGAGAGAGAGAGAGAGAGAGAGAGAGAGAGAGAGAGAGAGAGAGGAGAGAGAGAGAGAGAGTTTTCTATCGTGCTAATCTGAATCATTACTGCTCGTGTTTCAATCAGGGTATAGATTGTATATTCATCGTGTATAGTATGTAGCAATGTTTGACATTTTTCTTCCCTGCTCTCAGAGGGGGCAGTATAAAGAGCGAAATCTAAAGCCAAAACCAGACACAAAAAAAAGACTCTTTGCAACTAAAAAAAAAAAACAAAACAAAACAAAACAAACAAAAACAAAAGCCCACCTTCCAACCAACTATAAAATATGAACAAAGCAGATTTAATTGTGCGGTACGAAGGTTAATCTGGTACTTAAATGATGAATAAATTACAGAACTGAAAACTGAGTAACACATTCTTTTTCCTTTAACAAAAGCAGGAGAGGAAATATTAGCGCGTTTGATGCATTCTGTAATATTTAAATAAACATTGGTTCCTAGCTAGCATTCTCGAAAAAGAAAAAAAGGTCACACAACTTTCAGGCAAATTCATCAGCAACATTACCGATACGACTTTTCATCATCATTTTTGTAATCAGTTCTGAATATGTCGTGAAAACATCGTTGATTTACAGGCAGTGAAACACATATATTTCTAAATGTCACCTGTGCAAGTACACAAGTTATACGTTAACTTCCGTAGTTGTGCGAGTAAATCAGCTTATGTGTATTTATGGAAGTCAAAACAATTTTTACTTATTAATTTATTTATTATATATTTACCTTTTCATTATTTATTTTGGTATTCATGTATTCATTTTGATTAATGTTTCATTTATTTAGGTACTTATTGTTTATTTACTTATCTTCACATTTGTGCCTACAGTGACCGTTAGGGACACGAGAATCCTAGCACTCTAAGAGTTTGCGTGTCTGCAAATCCGTGTAGAGAGGAATGACAGAGGCTGTGTATGATTGTGCCAGTCGATTCGCTCATACGCTGTATCATTGCGTTTTGGCAAAAAAGCCTGGATGAATAGCTAAGATCAAAGAATGCTCTCAATGACCGATAATTATGGTCATGATTATTCTCAGCTGCACAGAGGGAGGAGAGGCGATATTATGATTATTGATCCGGCAGCTTTTTTTTTCAGGAGAGAGAGAGAGAGAGAGAGAGAGAGAGAGAGAGAGAGAGAGAGAGAGAGAGAGAGAGAGAGAGAGAGAGAGCGGAAGAAGTAACAGCAACGTCAAAACATAAAGTTTGTCACAAGCCAGAATTTGTTTTTTCGAATTTTCTTTTTTTGCTTTGTTGTCACTGTTATTGTTGTGTTGTTGTTGTTGTTGTTGTTGTTGGTTTTTGTTGTTGTTGTCCTCTTATATTTCTTTCTTTCTTTTCTAGTTTTTATTGTTGTTGTTGCTGTTCTTGTTTTTGTTTTTGTTGCTGTTGTGTTGTTGTTGTTGTTGTTGTTGTTCTCCTCCTTCTGTTGCTGTCTCTCTGCTTCTGTCTGTCTGTCTGTCTGTCCCTGTCTCTGTCTGTCTGTCTGACTGTCTCTCTCTGACCCTTTTTATACCTCTTAGCCTTTATCTTATCTCTTCATCTTCATCCATCTCCCCCTCAAAACCATCATCATCCAAGTTCTCTCCGACCTTCCTTTTCCCTCTGTCTCTTTTCTACCCCCCCCCCTCCCCCTCCTCTCCTAAAACCCTCTCTCTGTTACGCTGTATGAGGGAACATCACCACCCCTCCATACTTCCCCGCCGCCAACCCCCTCCGCCCTCCCCCCCCCCCCCCCTACCTCTCTGTTCCCTGCCTCTTTCCTTCTGATTCCTTCATCGTCCCCCACATCATCAGTCCTTCGAATGAGACTAAACCGAGGTTCCCTGTGTGAATGCAGGCATAACATCTTGCACGCACGTAAAATCCCATCACCAACTTTCGGAAGAGAAGGCCAGTTCGGCCGTTGGAATGGATGACACGTTACACATAGCATGCACCCCGAGTGAGAAATGGAAAGATGAAGGAAGTAAGGAAAGTGAGTGAACATGTTGAACGATATTGACTGGATGACACCAGAACGACTGAATGAAGCGCAGGCTAGCAGCTCTTCAGTCGGCACTACCCAGGTAGGCAGCCCGTTTGTGTAAACGAGTGTGGCTTGTAAAGTGTTTTAGAGCTTGGTCTCTACCCGAGGACACGCGCTATATAAGTATTCATAATAATGATGATAATAAATACATCGGTTCTACCAACAACTTCAGCGGTATTGTTCATGGCGTTGGAGGACAGGACCATTGTGTTCATGGCTCCCACCAACTGGCCAGAGACAATGGCATTCAACGTTTTATGGTCCCTCCACCATGCGAAGTGAGTGGGTTGTTAGCCTGTAGCTCATTTTTCATAATAGTTTCGAGGAGTGGAGTATGTGGTGGTGGTTCCATTGGTCTCAGGTGGTGGGTTTTATAGTGTCACTTTGTACCGTCGGATGCACTCAAAGTCTCCGGCGGTACAGAGGCTTTGATTCCAGTAAAGCAATAGAAACATTGCAGACCTGTGTGGTACCAGTCCGAAGGGAAGTGTATGGATTCGGCAAATCATGTGAAACCAGCATAATGTCATGCAAATGACCGATACAGGATAAGAAAAAAAAGAAAGAAGGCGGACTGTGGCGGCCGCGGCACGGTGGAGAGAGAGGAGAGAGAAAGAGAGAGAGAGAGAGAGAGAGAGAGGAGAGAGAGAGAGAGAGAGAGAGAGAGAGAGAGAGAGAGAGAGAGAGAGAGAGAGAGACTCAATTCAATTCAGTTGTTTTGTTCAGATTTAGGCCATCGCCCCTAATGAAGGGGAGTAACTGAGCAATCATTTCACACAAAAGTTTCCTACACCAATTAGAGAGAGAGAGAGAGAGAGAGAGAGAGAGAGAGAGAGAGAGAGAGAGAGAGAGAGAGAGAGAGAGAGAGAGAGAGATGGCTGGTTCTTTTTGAAAATCGCCTGACAACTGGCGGGGAAGGAGTCAGATTCATGTGTTTTTATTCAAATTTAGGCCATTGCCCCAAATGAAGGGGAGTAATTGGACATTCATTTCACACAGTTTCCAACACCAGAGAGAGAGAGAGAGAGAGAGAGAGAGAGAGAGAGAGAGAGAGAGAGAGAGAGAGAGAGAGAGAGAGAGAACATAGAATGAGAAAGAGACAGAGAAAGATGGAGAGAGACAGAGAGAGGCAGACAGAGACGCTGGCACTGACACTGACACATTTTATCGACAGTGGCCAATAGCCCTTCAGTCCAGCGGGGTACAATTAACTTATTATAAAAAAAAGCGACACTCATAAAGTACATCCTGTTTTTAATTTTGGACTCGAACTGGATTCCTGCACACCCATGTCATTAATTCAAACAAGAATAGTACGTCAGTAACGGACTTATCACAGAAAAAGGCAAAATGCGCAAGAACAACTACAACTACTGCAGCTTTGAAAAAAAATGAAAATTTTAATTAAAAGGATACTCGTCCCAATCCGACCATTAATTTTTTACATTTACAAGATCGCAAGACAAACAAATTGTAGCAGTCCTGACAGACCTGAAGATCATCTAAAGAAAAACAGTGACTAATTTCTGCTGGAAATTAAAGGCTTTCTTCAAATAATTTGCCAAAGAGACAATTATTTTGAGAGAGAGAGAGAGAGAGAGAGAGAGAGAGAGAGAGAGAGAGAGAGAGAGAGAGAGAGAGAGAGAGTACAAAGACAAATGTTTTATTCAGATTTAAAGCCAAGGCCCCATACTGAAGAGGCTTTCAGACAATAAAACAATGCAGCTTAAGTACTCGTCAAAATCTATCATAAACCTATCCACAGCAACAATGAAAATATACGTCTATGAAGAAAGCTACTTAGCAATAGCACACAGTCTGAGAGAGAGAGAGAGAGAGAGAGAGAGAGAGAGAGAGAGAGAGAGAGAGAGAGAGAGAGAGAGAGAGAGAGAGAGAAACGAAGAAAGAATAAGAAGAAAGGAAAATAGAGAAAGAGAGAGAAAAATAGAGGAGAGAAAGAAAGAAGGTGAGAAAGAATGGGAAGAAAGAAAGAGAGAAAGGAAGAGAGTAAAGCAAATTAATAAGATAATATAAATTTGTAACTGGAAAAAGCAGGGAGGGAGGAAAGAAGGAAGGGAGGAAAAGACAGAGGGATGAAAGAGTAAACGCATCAACACACGAACGGCAACAACAGATTTTCTTTATTTGAAATTGAGTTCCTAAACGTGACATTACGTCCAAAGTGACTGGACAAGATTTCTGCTTCGTTCTCTCACATTCCGCCTTTTATTGGAGAGAGCTGAGGAACTCGTTAGCTAAACAAGGTGCTTCACAACGCGCCGGCAGAGCCTACTTCTGGTCTGATTAACCTTATCATACTATACGACAGAACCCTGCAAATGAACTGCATACTAATGCGTTTTTAAACAGAAATTCCAAAGGTCGTCTCGTCCAAGAAACATTGCAATAACGTTTATTGATGGTGTTTCAATGCTAGGAACACGAAGAATTCCCGAAACGTAACTAGCATTTGTTCCGGGCTATTCTTGTTCCTTTTTGAGTTGGTGTCTTCGTTTTTTTGCTCCGTTTTGGTGGCATTTCGCCAAGGCCGCTCAGCCCGGTGTAGACGTGTTGCAATTGTTCCACCCTGAAATCACTCCCCTGGCGGATGAGAAAGGGGAACGTGTCCAAATTAATTTTTAAGGGATGTCAGTCCAGACCGATCCTTCCCCCCTCCTATGTTCCAAAATTAATCCGCACTTTCAAAATTCCCAGTGTCCAAAACAACAAAAAGTATCAATTAATTACATTGCACCTAATATTGAATCTACCCATCTTAAGTTTGTCTGTATTCAGTTTGGTTTGACGTTTGTTGATCCATCATACAGTTCACTACCATCATGAAAAAGAGATCCATTCCAAGAAATCAGAGTCACCATTCCTGGCATTCTCACATAAAAGGCTAACAGTCAGAACTGGAGGGGAAAGCAGTAACCCTTGACTATATCGAGCAAGCATACCCTCAAAGAGTTTTGGACACATGTATATACGGATGGCTTAGCAGACGAGGCTACCAGAAACGGAGGTGGAGGACTTTTCTTGAAGTTTTTTTTTCCCCCGCGTACGCGCGCTGATACTCCTGCGGACACTCCCTGTATACACAGGCAAGGAATAATCCCATCTACCCAACAAGGGAGTGGAATTTTGTGTGTATGACTTTTTTTTTTATCCCCCATTGAGGCAGTCACACTCTTACTTCGGGGAAGGAGCATGCTATGTGTAACGTGTCATCCATACCAACGGCCGAACTGGCCTTCTCTTCCGAAAGCTGTGTGATGGGATTTTACGTGTGTGCAAGATGTTTTGTGTGTGTTCACAGACGGAGCTCTGGTTTATATTCTCATTCCAAGGACTGTTTGGGAAGTGGAGTCAGAACGAATGTTAACTCCGAGGGAAAAATCCCCCTGTACTGAAACGGCCCGGCGGAGATTCGAACCCGCAAACCCAGGATCACCGGCGCTCTACCACTGAGCTATTCCGGCCCCCTTCCTGAAATTGATGAATGGAACTCCTGTCCAACAAGCCATCCCGACTGGCAAGTTCTCTACAACCTTCAAGGCTGAGGCAGATGCCTCACAGTGAGCAGCCAGTTCACTGTATGAGAACAGGGGGGCCATTCGTCCCAGAGTCGTCATCTTCTCCGATGCTTTGTCAGTACTGCAGGCTGTTAAAAACTCCGAAACAAGGAACTCGAATCCCTTGTCTCTGCCCTGGCCATTCTGCAGCAGTCCACTGAGAACACCGTCATCCAGTGGATACCCTCACACTGCAGCATGTATGGCAAAGAGGTAGCTGACCAACTGACGAAGGAGGACAGCGGCCCCAACTGGAGCAGGAAGTCTCCTTTGAAGAAGCCAAAATCATTATTATGGAGAAGTAAAGAAGATGGCTTGGAGCAGCACCCAGACTTAAAAGAAGAAGGATGCGTACTACCTACTGCCCAGACCAGACCAGGCGAGCATTGTGAGACTGAGGACAGGGCACTCCAGATTCAAACACCCTACGTTCACAAAATTCCGCATGGGAGAGTGTGGGGTTTAGGGTTATGCTTAGAGACATAGCAGAGGCTTATTTTCACAGAAGTCCAAGTCTTTGCGCGTACTTTCGGCACTTTCGTCAAATTAATCACAAACATGTGTAATATAATTGATGTACTGAGTACGAAATGCAACGGAAAGAAAATATATCTAAAAAGAAAGTAAGAATTTTGTTAACAAACAGCGATGCACCCTTTCTTTACCAATGAATGAATGCACATCAGTGGTCAAGTCCATTAACTGGCCCTGTGATGAACAACACGTGCCATGCGCGCGCAATGGGAGAGAAGTAGGCTGCACCTGCCTTAACAGCCTGCCTTGGAGTGTGCATTGCTGCTAACTTAAGTCCAGCTGTGAGCTTACGGCCTCCACAGGCGAGTCTTCAGGGTGCCCCAGTGACTGTGGAACACTTCCTGAAGGACTGTCCAAAACTTCCAAAGTTAAGAACAGACACCTGGCAGTGCTTCTGGGGTTCCTGTCTGGGTATACGAAGAATAGATATAGTACATCGCGAAGATTAATAGCAACCAAAAAACAGATTTAATCTTGAATTGAATCATTAAACAAACAAACAAAAAAATCGTTTCAACACACAGACAGCCAAGAACTTTCCACGTAACCTATCTATCTATCTATCTATCTATCTATCTATCTATCTATCTATCTATCTATCTCTATCTATCTATCCTCTACCTGCCTACCTGCCTACCTACCTACCTATCTATCTATCTATCTATCTATCCATCTAATCTATCTATCTATCTATCTATCTATCTATCTATCTATCTATCTATCTATCTATCTATCTATCTATCTATCTATCTATCTATCTATCTATCTATATCTATTACAACTTACCGCTTATTCGAAATAAGTATGTGTATGCATTTCTTTTACAAGAAATCATAAGACAAGCACATGTAATGATGAAGAGAGAGAGAAAAACGAAATGAGAGGATGGGAAGGGGAAGAAATTAGAAGAGGAACGTGGCATATGGGGAATGGAAAGTCAGATTATCACTTACGCTACCTACCTATCTGTCTATCTATCTACCTACCTACCTACATATCTATCTGCCTATCTGTCTATGTATATAGC
>JADBJO010000151.1:679893-684893 GCA_016801955.1 Conus betulinus
TGTAATCCCTGTTCTCATTCCCTACGTATCCTTGGAAGAAAGAAAAAGAGGAGATTTAAAAATAATGCTCTCTTGTTGTCCTGAGCTCCGCACCCTGTAGAACTGACTGAAGTAGAAACCAGAAACGGTAAAATACAAGAATAAAAACAACAGTCGGTTCATGTCTCAGACTTGTATTTTTTAACAAATTTTCGCTGTTAACAGCTTCATCAGGCCAAGGTACAAAGTATGTACCTTGGCCTGATGAAGCTGTTTCCTCACTCTTCTGATCTCCGTTCGGCATATATGTATATTTCAAACCTGAACATAATTAACCAGGGGTGTGACCACTACCCCCCCCCCAAAAAAAAAAAAAAAAAAAAAAAAAAAAAAAAAAAAAACACCTCCCCAAGAAGATTAACTGTGCAGCCGAACGAAAAAAGACTAACAAATGAAAAGACAAAACACGACGCGTTTCGACCTCTTTCGTTGTCTTCAGGCAAGACAAACCACATTCAAGACGATGATTGTAAACGGAGGACGAACAATTATTCATCCCCTAAATTTGGGGCTCAAAATGCATTTCCTCTTGCAATCACCTCACTCTGAAACTGTTTTTTTTTTTTTTTTTTCTGCGTACGCAGGCTGATACTCCTGCGGACACTCCCTGTAGAGACAGGCAGGAGTAATCCCATCCACCCAACAAACTGAGCGGAGTTTAGTGTGCATGACCATTTGATTTTTTTATCCCCCCCATTAAGGCAGCGATACTCCAACTTCGGGGAAGAAAAGTAGGGGGTGATTCAGCGAGATTTCAGGACAAGGAGACCTAAGAATGACCTCAACAGTTTTTAAGAGGGAAGACTTGGGAGGGGACAGAAAAAAGGGAGGAAGGGTGGTGGTGGTGGTGGTGGTGGTGGTGGTGGTGTGTGTGTGTGTGTGTGTGTGTGTGTGTGTGTGTGTGTGTGTGTGTGTGTGTGTGTGTGTGTGTGTGTGTGTGTGTGCTGTCCTAAGACAACGTCTCGGGCATAAAAATGTGGCCGGGATTGTATGACCCTTGCTCTCTGCACTTTGGGGTCAAGTTGCTGCGAGACGGAAGTCATCAAAAAAAGGGAGGTCATTTAGGGAATTCTTGAATTACCTTGTCTGCATTGTGTCCTTCTTAAGTTTGCAAATGTGCTTTGTAGTTGCTGGTTGTTCGTCTTGTGTGTGTGTGTGTGTGTGTGTGTGTGTGTGTGTGTGTGTGTGTGTGTGTGTGTGTGTGCCTATCTGTCTGTCTGTATCTCTCACTCTGTCTTCGTGTCTTCGTGTCAAAGGCTCTGTCCGTCTGTCTGTCTGTCTGTCTCCTTCGTTTCATTGCGTGACATGTTTTGAGCCATAACAAGCGCCATGTGTAAGGCATAGTGTGGTGAGCTGATAGATGATGACATTCTATCACTTCGCTCAACAGATTTCACTTTTTTTTAAAAAAAAAAATCACAGCAATACTCTGCGTTACAACTATGACAGAAATGCCCGTAGAGAGCAGAAACTGGAAGAACGACAGATCGATTCTGAACGTGGAAATAGAATCTCTGAGAGGGGGGAAACAGTGGCACAGGAGAGAGAGAGAGAGGAGAGAGAGAGAGAGAGAGAGAGAGAGAGATAGAGAGAGAGAGAGAGAGAGAGAGAAGAAAGCAGAGACATGGCGGAGAGAACGAAAGCGAGAGAGAGAGAGAGAGAGAGAGAGAGAGAGAGAGAGAGAGAATGAGAGAGAGAAAGAAAGAAGAAAAGAGACAGAGAAAGAGAGAGAGAGAGAGAGAGAGAGAGAGAGAGAGAGAGAGTGATGACCAGACGTAGAGAGAGAAGATAGAGAGAGGGAGAGATAGGCAGCAGACAGACAGAAATAGTGACGGGACGGGGAGAGAGAGAGAGAGAGAGAGAGAGAAGAGAGAGAGAGAGAGAGAGAGAGAGGAGTAGAGAGAATGAAGAGAGGATAGAGAGACCAAGAAAGAAAGAAAGAAAAGAGAGAGAGAGAGAGAGTGACAGGACGGAGAGAGAAAGAGAGAGAGGGGAGAGAGAGGAGACAGACAGACAGAAATAGTAAACGGACGGGGACAGAGAGAGAGAGAGAGAGAGAGAGAGAGAGAGAGAGAGAGAGAGAGAGAGAGAGAGAGAGAGAGAAGAGAGATTAGAGAGAAATTGGATGGTTTGCTAGACAAGGCTATGGCGGTGTTTTAGATGTGCCATCAGACAAACATTACAGGTGCACAACAGTTGAACAGTATGTAATGGACGCAGAAATAGTACTGAAACAAGAGACGAGTTACCTTGTTTGGACTACTAGCATTGCCACGCAGTTGATAAAAAATGATTTTGATATTTCTTGAACGAGACTTGTGCCACCATCCAGTCCTAGGATTTTTAAGCAACGGTTTGTTAAACGAGCCGTTAAATTAACACCAATGGCAAAAGAGTTTACAAAATTCGGCGAGTCGCCTCGCCCGACACACACACACACACACACACACACACACACCACACACACACACACACACACACACACACATATATATATATATGTTTTATTATAATTTAGGTCCCTTGTGGATTCATTCCAAGAACTGGCCCTCAGCACCTTGTGTCTTAAGAGGTTATCTTTTTATATTTTCTACTTTTCACAAGAAAATGTAGTTTTGTTTTGCTCTTTCATGATTTTCTTTTGCTTCTTAGAGGTGGCACCTTTTGGTTAGTTTTTTTGAAAACTTCCCCTATTTCTACAATTTGAGACATAAGAGCAAGCTTTGTTTATAATTCAATATATATATATAATATATATATATATATATATATATATATATATATAATATGTATTTATATATATATATATATAATATATATATATATATATATATATATATATATATATATATATACATACATACTAATGAAACTAATAAATTCCAAGGATAAGTACCAGCATCGTTCCAGCTACTTACAGAGCACTAGGTGCTGCAATGACTGCAAGCAATATTCAATTTATAAACAAAGCTTGCTCCTATGTCTTAGACTGAAGAAATAGCGGGAGATAAGCATTCATATCTGCAGTGGCAGACAATTCCACCTAACTAACAGTATGGGTGAATGGGGAATAATAAATGCTTCTCAAAATGCCTTAGTGATTTTTCCTCCCTATTGGAGACTGTCTCCCCCCTTGGAGACTATAAGCTTGCAGAAGGCTCATTTTGAGAAGCATTTATTATTCCCCATTCACCCACTCAAGCACATACTGTCAGTTAGGTAGTGAATTGTCTGCCACTGCAGATATGAAGGCTTATCTCCCGCTATTTCTTCAATCTAAGACATGAGAGCAAGCTTTGTTTATTATTGAATATATAAGGCAGAGGAGTCAAATTACCACTTTTCCGCGGTCACTGAGGAGAAACAATCAGGTTTCGAAATACCGGTATCTGACCAGGAGTTATATGTTAGTGAGCTTCCTCCCCATTGGAGATTGTCTCCCACTTTGGAGACTATAAGCTTGCTGAAGGTTCATTTTGAAAAGTATTTATTATTCCCCACTCACCCACTTAAGCACATACTGTCAGTTAGGCAGAATCATCTACCACTGCAGATATGAAGGCTTATCACCCCCCTATTTCTACAATCTAAGACATAAGAGCAAGCTTTGTTTATAATTCAATATTTCTTGCAGTCATTGCAATACCAAGCTGCTCTGTAAGTTGCTGGAATGGTGCTCGGTATTTATCCTTGGAATTTATTAGTTTATTGTATATATATATATATATATATATATATATATATATATATAATGCTGAACAATTAAGTAGTGGGGGAAAACAAGTGCAGGCTAACAATTCTTCAGTCATTATAATAATGACTTGACAAAAATTTGAACTTACACAAAAAATGAAGATGAAGAAAATGGGGGAAATATATTATAAATAATGAGAAACCCTTCACTAGCTGATTGAGAGAACTACCGTAATCCCTCTCGAAGGCAGATCTATTTGTATTGCCTGCTCCTAGGCCTTTCGTCCGCTGGATCGGACTCATCAGGGAGACACGGCTGATTCTGCGCTCCTGGTGTCAAATAGAGACACACCGCAGTCCATAATTCTGTGGTGTTCTCACCACCAAGGGTTCAAAAAAGAATCCAACAGCACCCCCAAAGCAGCCAGTGAAGGATAGTAAATGGAATAAAACAAAAAGTGTGGAGAGGAAAAAAGCTGCTGAAAAACTAAAAGCAGTATGCAAACAGTATCTATCTATCTATCTATCTATCTATCTATCTATCTATCTATCTATCTATCTATATCTATATCTATATCTATATATATATATATATAAAATCATATATGAAGTAGACGAGACAGGCGAAAATAAACAAACAAATCTGGAGGACGAAAAATGATCATGGTAACCTTTTGAACCGAGAATCTTTCCTACCACTACCACCATCACCCATCCTCTCTCCCACCCCAATGACGGGATGTGTGGCGTCCTGCCACGACACACCTGAAGACTGACAGATTTCAACCGGTCAGGGTGGTCACTGTAGTCAAACGTATCCCGTCATCAGGGTGTCCATCACACCGCCATGACACTGCTATTGCTGGACAATGTCTTCAGTGACACCCCCCCTCCTCGTTTTTCCTGCCCTTCCCCCTTTCCTCCCTTCCCGCCCACATCTCCATTTGTTTCCCATCTCTCTTCTTTCTTTCTTTCTCTCAATCTGTTCATATTCCTTCTATTTTTGTTATCTTTCTTCTCTTCTTTCTTTCTTTTTTGTCCCGCTTCTTTATTTTCGTCTTCGTATCTCCATCTGTCTCCCTTTTGTTTTTATTTCTTGTCTCATTTTAAAAATTTCAATTATTTTCCTCTTTCTTTTTTTTTCCCTTCTTTATTTTCGTCTTCGTATCTCCATTTGCCTCCCTTTTTTTTTTCTTCCTTTCTCTCAATATTTTGATTTACCCTCAATTATTTCTATCTCTTTCTTTTCATCTTTCTTCTTTCTTTTC
>JADBJO010000151.1:689893-697393 GCA_016801955.1 Conus betulinus
GAGCTCTCCCTCCGGAGGGCGCCACCACGTCCGTCCAACGACAGCCCCCATGGACTCGCCGATACCGGTGATCCCGACGGATCCAAACCAAGGCCACAGACGTGGAGAAGACATCGAAAAAAAATGAGGTCGCCATGAGAGCAGGGCATGAAGGGCAACAGAATTTGAGACACTTTTTTATGCTGATCAATGAGAATGATGATGATTGATTAAGATGATGCTAGGGATGTCCATTTCGGTCTGAGACTACATGACAGGGCTGTACTCTACGCTTCCTTTCATAATATATCCCGGCGTCAACCAGGCCCGAGAGATACAGGCACCTGCAGTGTTGGTCAGGAAATTTGAGCAACACTCTCAGAAACGCATCCATTAAGTGGATGAGACTCGACTGTGTGGTCCCAGTCTTCCCAACTGAGCCCGCAGCAAACTCAAACTCTGGGTAGGAGCCGGTCGGAGCAGAAAAACCCACATGACTCTGATGGGATTCGAACCAACGACCTCCCAGCCGGGAGTCCGCGACGCTAACCACTTCGCCACGGCGGCTGGTCTCTCTCCACTTTTCTCCCTCCCCCTATCTCTCCCTCCCTCTCTCTCTCATTTCTTCTTTTTACTCCACTACTACTCCCTCCCTCTCTCTCTACATCACCCCTTCCTTCTCTCTTCTCCACCCTCACCCCTAGAAAAAGAAGCTGGAATAAACTACCGTGCGGATTCAAAAGATTCATGTGTATGAAAAGTTTGGTAGAGTTTCATTATAAACACCAAATGATTTGTTGGGAACAAATGAATAACTGATTCGTTTACTTTCTGAACTGAATCACGCAATTTAGCACTCCGTTCATCGCATCGTCAGTCAGTTAAACAAGCAAACAAACTGAACACTGGATAGAACCCCCCCCCCCCCCCCCCAACCCCCCCCCACCTCGAATGGCATGACACAGATTGCAGTATAAACGTATAATTTGACAACAGAACTAAAAGGCAAGGGTAGGAAAAGTTGATTGTTAAAGGAATTGTCGACGTTGTGATGATAAACATGGTTTTCGTCTTATGTGAGAAAACCATAGTGTGGCTGATATGACCAGCTTTATCCATGTATTTGGGCAAGCATTTACCGATTGTAACGGGCAGAGGGGAAATTTCACCCAAGTAAAGTACTCATGTTCATCGCGTCGTCAGTTAAACAAATAAACAAACGAAACACCGAACAGCAGTGCGCCTTGTAATTGTGTTATGCAATCAACACGCGACATTTTTAATTCGACAACTACATGATCTCATATGAATGGATTGGGTAGTCTGTCATGTGAAGTATTTCCTCTTCTGAGGGTTTGGAACCACTATGAATGCCTTCGTATGCATCTCTCTCTCACTCCCAGCATGAATAACATATGTTGATAATAGACCTACAAGACATAGTTCATTGTAGTAAAAAGCTGTCTGTCTTTGTCAGCCTATCTTTGTCTGTCTAGGTCTGTCTGTGTGTCTGTCTGTCTAAATGAATCCTTCTTCTTCTTCTTCTTCTTCTTCTTCTTCTTCTTCTTTTTCTCCTCCTCGTCTTCTTTCCTGCTCCTCCTCTTCTCTTCTCTCTCTCTCTCCTCCTCTCTTCTTCCTCCTCCTCCTCTCTTCTTCCTCCTCCTCCTCTCCTCTCCTCCTCTTCCCTTCCCTCCTCCTCCCTCCTTCTCTTCTCTTTCTCTCTCTCCTCTCTCTCTCTCTCTCTGTCTCTCTGTCTGTCTCTGTCTTGCTCTCTGGTCTGTCTCTGTCTCTGTCTCTCTCTCTCTCTCTCTCTCTCTCTCTCTCTCTCTCTCTTTACATTACATTACGTGATAAACAGGAAGCACCGATCACGTTTCTTCCCACACAGCCAGCACCCCCCTCCACCCCCCACCCCCCCCCCCCCCCCCCCCCCCCCCCCCCACACACACACACACACACGCACCTCGATTTGTTTCAAACACCTGCAGCATACCTTACGCTTCGTCATACCGATCATCCCATCTCATTCCCCCTCTCCCTCCCTCCCTAACTCTTATCTCGGCCCACCGCCACCGCCACCGCCACCGCCATCACCATCATCATCATCATCATCATCATCAACGTCACATAGCCCTGAGAGCTGTCTTTCTTCTCTCCCTTTGCCTCTCTATCTATCTCCCTCTCCTTCCGTGTCGTTCTCTCACTTCCCTCAGGGGGGGCCACCCAACCCTAATCTTTGCAACAGTCGCCGGACATGACAGGGGAGGCTAGGAAGGGGGGGGGGGGGGGGGGGGGGGGGGGGGGACTATCGCCCTTCAATATCCGCCTTCTCTTCCAATCTCTCTCCCCCCCCCTCTCTCTCTCTCTCTCCATCCCTTTCTCTCTCCCCCCCCCCCTCTCTTTCTCTCTCTCTGTGCATATGTGTGTTTGTTTGTCTCTGTCTGTCTGTCTGTTTGTCTGTCTCTGCATTTGTGTGTTTTGTCCGCCTCTGGCTGCCTATCTCTGTATGTGTGTTTGTCTGTCTCTGTCTGTCTGTCTGTCTGTCGCTGTCTCTGCCTCTCTCTGTCTCCGGCTCCCCCGCCCCCTCCCCCTCTTTCTCTGTCTCTGTCTCTCTCTATTTCCTCTGTCTGTCCTGTCACTCTCTCTTTCTGTCTCTGGATCAGTTACTCTCTCTCTCTCTCTCTCTCTCTCTCCTGTCTTTTCACACACACACACACACACACACACACACACACACACACACACACACACACACACACACACACACACACATACACACACACTCTCTCTCTCTCTCTCTCTCTCTCTCTCTCTCTCTCTCTCTCTCTCTCTCGCAGGTTTGCTCACATTACATACCCTGCAGCGGCTGTCAGGGGAAGAAGATGATCTGTGTGTGTGTGTGTGGTGAAGGAGGCGATGTATGAGGCCCTGAGCACAGGACGCTGGTAATGAGCACCAAAGATGACTGGCGACGAGAACTGTCTGAAGAGCGAGGAAGAAAGCAGTGAAGAGGGGTGAGGGGGGTGGGGTGGGGGGGGGGGGATGGGGGACAGAAGATGTAATGGGATGGGGATGAGAGGAAAAGAGGGTTGGAGGGGGTGGGTGGGTAGGGAAATCTGTTTCACAAAGGATGGTTTTGATCGCAAAAAATAATTGACTGGGGTGTGAAGAGGGGTAGGGGTGTGTTTTGGAAAGAGGTTTTGGAAAGGGGTGGGGGGTGGGGGGAGGAAGGATTGGATGGATGGGGGGGGGGGGGGGGGTGGTGGAGAGAGAAAGAGGGGTGTAAGCTTGTAACGGTCATTCATAAAATGTGGCCACACACCACGATCATGAGTTTTGCTGTAAATCACTAAATAATCCACGTAAGCGTTTTGAGGTGTAGTATAAGTTTGACTCAGAAACGGATGTTGAACTGATCTATCTATCTATCTATCTATCTATCTATCTATCTATCTATCTGTCTGTCTGTCTGTCTGTCTGTCTGTCTGTATTGATCAATTGACCCCCCTCCCCAAATCATTTCACTTGTTTTGGGGGATTTCTCCTGATGAAATCACAATTTAAAAATACTGAGCTAACCCCCCCCCCCTTACCTGACGGCATACGTCAGGCTTTCCCATGCACCCGTGGACTTACCCCCCCCTCCCCCCCTCAAATCAATAGTCCAATTCCTTTCATTTTAATGTATGTTTGGAACCACCTGGCATGTACTTTGATGAGTATTTGACAGAAAGAAGGTAGATCAGCTTTCAGGCACAGTAAACATTCTCAAAACATTGTGATTCTCCCTGTCTATAAATAGTCGACCGGCGGATCTAGGGTCGCTTAATGAAATTGTTGAAGTTGCACCAGACTGTAGACCACCAGCCTGTAGACCACCAGCCTGTAGACCACCAGCCTGTAGACCACCAGCTGTAAACCACCAGTCCTGTAGACCACCAGCCTGTAAACCACCAGCCTGTAGACCACCAGCCTGTAGACCACCAGACTGTAAACCATCAGCCTGTAGACCACCAGCCTGTAAACCACCAGCCGTAGACCACCAGCCTGTAAACCACCAGCCTGTAGACCACCAGACTGTAGACCATCAGCCTGTAGACCACCAGCCTGTAAACCACCAGCCTGTAGACCACCAACTGTAGACCATCAGCCTGTAAACCACCAGCCTGTAGACCACCCAGCCTGTAGACCACCAGACTGTAGACCATAACAGCGGTGAAATGTCAGAGGTTCACGGTGTCTAGGGCACGGCACGATGGAAGACGGAGCCATCCTTCTCCCTCCACCGCCTTGAACTGCTCTCTAAACTTAATGAGGCACTGATTAAAACGCTTGATGGAAGGTGAGGGTTTTCAAGCAAAACAAACAAACAAGCAAAGGAACACACACACACACACACACACACACACACACAACACAAAACCTGAGCAAAAAGTCGGAGCTTGAGAGTGATTAAAACTCATGCTCCACAGGCAAACGCTGTAACCACTTGACTTCGGGCTCCTGTAGGAACAGTATTACAAACTCCTGCAACGATTTTGTGTGTGTGTGTGTGTGTGTGTGTGTGTGTGTGTGTGTGAATCGGGGCGGAAAGATGAAATGTGTCCCATGCATGCAGTCCTTTGAGTTTTCTTGCTAACCAGTGAAACGGATGAAATGGAAGATTCACGATCTGTTGATACTAGTGATAAGCTAAAATAAAAATTTTCCTCTGAATGTGAATATTGTGAAGTAACTGTTCCGAATCGGTGAACATTGTGAAGTTCCTGTTCCGAATCGATAACGATCAATAAACAGATATGTTTTCACAGAATATATGAATTTGCCGATTACACAGACGTTAAGATTTTGTACTTTTGCGTGTCTTATTTAAAAAGAAAAAAAAGCGGGAAGTAACTCCTGGCGAGGGAAAATAATTTTCGTTTTCACTCACGAAGTGACTCAGTGGGTGGTTCGGTGTTGACGTTGGCGGGGATCTGCGCTCTCCCACGCGTCCTTTTGACTGTTTCTTGTTTTCTTTTTATGGGACTGCATTTGACTTGTGTTTCAGTTAAGCAGTTTGTCCGTCGTGTGTACAAGAGGGATGGAACTTGCAGACGGATAACAAACTATTTAAAATCCGTCCAAACCTGAAACAGTTTTTTATCATGTTCCCGAGGCGGCCGTAAAGAAGAAACAAGCTTGTGCCGTTTGCATACAGGCCGCTCCTTTTACTCCCTTTCTTATGTTTTTAAAAGGTGAAGAAGTTCCGTTGTGCATTCCATGTCATGTACCAGTTTCAGTTTCGGTGTCAGTTTTCATCAAGGAGGCGTCACTGCGTGCGGACTGGTCTATATATGCTACACCACATCCGCTAAGTCTTGAGACCACAATACACATAATTTGAAGCTGATGGATAAATGAATTAACAACCAAGATGAGAGAATTGAAGAAGAGGGTCTCGTGGCTACGAGTCAGCAGATGTCTGACCTACCACCAGCATGAGCTGGTAAAGAAGAAACAAGCTTGTGCCGTTTTGCATACAGGCCGCTCGTTTTACTCTTTCTTTCTTGTTTTTAAAAGGTGAAGAAGTTCCGTTGTGCATTCCATGTCATGTACCAGTTTCAGTTTCGGTGTCAGTTTCATCAAGGAGGCGTCACTGCGTGCGGACTGGTCTATATATGCTACACCACATCCGCTAAGTCTTGAGACCACAATACACATGATTTGAAGCTGATGGATAAATGAATTAACAACCAAGATGAGAGAATTGAAGAAGAGGGTCTCGTGGCTACGAGTCAGCAGATGTCTGACCTACGCATTAGCCCAACGCGTTGGTCTTGTACCACTCTCGGTGAAACACATTCTTTAAGAGTGGTTTGGACTTGCATGATTTGAAACAAAACATTTTACAGCAGACTTCATGAAAACCTTGTTCAGAGATGTCTCACCTAACGTGATCTTTGAATTTCTGAAAGAGATTAAACATTTGTCATGTGATCTAAAAATTTACAGAAGAAAGATATTTAACAAGTATTTTCGGTGTGTTTTCAGGAGATGTATTTTAAAGGGTTGTGTGAATGAGTTAATTTTTTTTAAAAAAAGACTTGTGAGTTGACTTCAAAGCGGTGACAGCCCTATATTATCCTTTGCACTCGGCTGGGCTATAAGCAACATTACCGAATGCACACCGCTGTTTTATCCTATACACCCTAAAGGGATGAAAAAGGATGAAATGTTTCTGTACTTTGAGCTTGGCTATTGGCAATGGATCTACTCGTGTGCATTCGTGTGTGTGTGCACACATACGCTTATATGTTTGCGCATATTTTGTTTGATATATAGTCTCTTCTCCTCCCAAAACACCGCCCTTCCACGCACACAGATGACAGACACACAGACAGACCAGACCGACCGACAGACAGACAGACAGACAGACAAACTCTCTCTCTCCTCCCCCCTCCTCCTCTCTCTTTCTCTCTCTTTTTTCCCACCCCACGTCTATCTGTCAGTCCGCCCGTTTGTCTGTCTATCTGTCTGTCTGCCTGTCTCTATCTTCGTCTCTGTCTCTGTTTCTATCTCTGTCTGTCTGCTTCTGTCTTTGCCTCTGTTTCTCTCTCTTACTTTCTGATTGTCTGTCTATCTGTCTGTTTGTCCGTCCTTCTGTCTGTCTGTCCGTCCGTCCGTCTCTGTCTCTCCCTCTTCCACAATCTTCTGACGAAGGATTCAATTTTGTTTGCAATAAACTTTAAAACATGCGAAAAGAAAAGAAAAGAAAAGAAAAAGAAAGAAAACAAACAAACAAACAAACAAAAAAGCGACATTACGCAACCCCGTTAAGAAACATAATTCTTTTCTTCTTTGCTTTGCTTCATTCCTCGTTTTTACTCCAGTCTGCTGACATCTGCTTCCACAGACTTCAAAAGATGTTGAGGACCGCTAAGCGACTCGGGCATCTTTTGTTAAATTTGTCTTCATCTTCTAGCCCAGGCTCAGGGACAGTCTCTAAGGGGAGGAGGAGAGCCTTGTCAAGTGCACGTCCATCTCGTGATGAAAACCGGACCGTTTCGGCCATTGGATGATTGTGACAGAATGTCATTCTTTGATTCCGAACTTATATTGATATCTGTACACGACATTCAGTTCTTTGAACGAAATGACCGGAGCGCAGGTGTTCAAAACACTTTAATGAAAAAAATCAATGTAGGCGTTGTCAGAGAGACGTAGAGTGGAAGCTTTCATTAACGAACTCCTCACATTCAGGGAAACTTTGGCATCTAGGTACCATATGGAAAAATTGAGGGGGGGGGGGGGGGGGGGGGGGAGGAGGGAGAGAGGGGGGGGGGTTGGGGGGGGGGGGGGTGAGGAGGGAGGAGAGGCGGGGGTTGGGGGGGGGGATGATGCGAAAAATGTTTCAGAAAAGCATGTTTGAAGAAGTCCTTCTTTGGAAGATAAATCTAGCGTTGACACAGAACAAAACGCGCCCGACAAACAAGTCTGATTACAACAAACAAACAAACAAATAAGCAAACGGGGGAGGGG
>JADBJO010000151.1:702393-707393 GCA_016801955.1 Conus betulinus
CCGATCCACGCCAGCCTGTTTCTAGTTCTAAAGACAAAGGCTTCTTCTACCAATCTAGCGACTCGTAGTAACGTCAACTGGTTGTAATGACGGGGTAATTGATTACCTGCCCTTTTTGTTTTCCACACGCTCCCGTATGTGTTCCATATGTCCAGAATCCAAGAAGAAGCAAGCCTGACGTGTCCTCTCCAGTCCTAGGTTTGGACTTGCCTAGCATACCACTCGATGAGTGACAGCGCGCGAGGTTCAGGTTACATGAGTGGCAGTAGAGGGGGTGGAGGTGGGTGGGAGGGGATTCAAAGCGGGTGTGGTGTCTTTTAATGTTTCCAAAATGCTGAAAGAGAGAGATCGAGAGAGGAGAGCGAGGCGAAGAGAGAGAGGAGAGAGAGAGAGAGGAAGATACAGAGAATGAGATACAAAGACAGTCACACACACCACCACACACAACACACAGACCACACCCGCACACACACACACCACCACACACACACACACCACACAGAGAGAGAGAGCGAGAGGAGAGAACGAGAGAGACAGAGAGACAGAGACAGTGACCATAGTTAAGGGAAGGTAAGTGTACGTTAGAAGCTTATTTTAAGCACACCGAGGAGAGGATAAGAGAGAGAGAGAGAGAGATAGAAACAGAACGACATACAGCCAGACAGACAGCACAGAACAACAAGACATATCAGACTACACACGACAAGCACGAGACAGATAACAAAGACAGAGGAGAGAGAGTAGAGAGTAGGTATAGAGAAGGGCGTGGGAGGGGTGGACTTGTGGGGAGATTTTTTCCAAATGTGATGTTGGTACATAATACATATCGGTAGGGTTGGATGACCGGAAAACCTCTTTCCTTAAAAAAAAAGTCCAACAAAATCAAAAGGTTGCTGGGGGGAGGGGTGGGGGGGGGGGGGGGGGGGGGGGGGGTGGTGGCATGGGGATAGGACGTGTGACGTAAAGGGCACTCTTTTCTCCCAAACTTTTGTAAAGCGCGATATGGAGGTGGAAAAATTGAAAAGGAAGTGGACAGAGTGGAATGGAGGTGTGGTGGCCGTTTATAGATTCCTTCTGACGGGCTAATCCCCATTCGTTTGCATTTTTTTTGGGCTGAGACCCACGCCATCATCTCGGTGAACAACATTTTGGCTTCCATGCAATTGGGGGTTGCGACGAGGTATGGGCGTTTGGTGGTGCGGTCCAATATCCAGAAACCCGCATGGTGGTGGTGGGGTTGGGGGGGTGGTGCGTGGGGGGGGGGGGGGGGGGTGGGGGGGGGGGGGGGGGGGGGGTGGGGGGGGGGGGGGGGGGGGGGGGGTGGGGGGGTGGGGGTTTTTGGGTGGGGGGGGGGTGGGGGGGGTGGGGGGGGGGGTGGGGGGGGGGGTGGTGGGGGGTGGGGGGAGGGGGGTGGGGGGGGGATAGGGGTAGGGTTCCAAATGGATCTGGGGGTCCCAGATACGGCGAAAATGCAATTTTTGCCAGTGAGAGGGCTTTGAGGGAGGAGGAAGCGTGCGAGCACACCGGATCCCCCCGACTTGTCCTTCCCTGATTCATTATACACATTTAAGCACAGTATCGTGTGAACTACCTAACTCATCCCACGCCATTAGCCCCAGTTCCACTCAAAACAATACCAATACAACATGGAGGACTAGACGCAAACGCACCGCGCGATAACTAATGGGAAATAACTTCCGTTACTTACTGCTGTCTTCCAGCGTTATCCTGTGTTTTGCCTCTTACCTCCCTGAAATTGGTTTGACACCATCGCACGACCTCTCGCTGTTGAAACGTGCTGGTCAACGGGTAACAACTGGATCTACGGAACTATTACCCACCAGTGTCCACTCTCATAATCGATGTTATCCCGCACGACACGTTAGAAGGATTGTGGTCAGGTGATAGGATAGCCCCGACCCCGTGGAAATGGAGAGAGAACTTGGTACTAGTCCAGCACTGACAGCCAGAATCTGTTGTGTGTAGTGCACCGTGTGGACTGTACTGTACTACTGTACTTACTGTCTGTACTGGTACTGTACTGCTACTGCACTGTAACTGTACTATACTGTACTATACTGTACTGTACTGTACTATACTATACTATATACTATACTATACTATCTATACTATACTATACTATACTATACTATACTATACTATACTATACTATACTATACTATGCCATGCTGTGCTGTGCCACGCAATACCGCGAGGTATCGTATCGCTACTTGTCATCATTTCTTTGCCTTGCAGACTCAAGAAACTTTCAAGCAGCTCTGCTATCAAAATCTCTGTGTTTCAATAGTACAAGTTCTGAGGCATGGTGTCTTGAACTATATTACTGACATGGTCTTTTTCTTTGTTTTTTTTATGTTTTTACCTCTTTGTCTCGTACAGTTTTTATTTGTTCATGTAATATCACAAAATGTTTTATTGCACCCTGTGATATCAGGAAATTTGTGAACACCACGTAAAAAGAAAGATCCATCCTATCGCCTTAAGTTAGATGGCTTTCTTCTTCTTATTGCTTTTATTTTTTTCAGACACTCTTTTAACCTTTTGTTTTGTTGACAGAGCTGCGGTTTAAACAAAAATCTAAGTTGAAATCAAGCTCTCAAAACCTGATTTGCTGGTTTTGACTATCTGCTGGATTTGAGTTTGAGGAGAGAGAGAGAGAGAGAGAGAGAGAGAGAGAGAGAGAGAGAGAGAGAGAGAGAGAGAGAGCATAATACTAAGGGATACTGTTCAGATCGGTTATTACCTTATACGAATGGGTATCAATAGTATTCAACATGAAACATTACACTTCAGCGTGTTTGTACCGTAAAGATATGAAAAAAAAGGCAAGGACATCAAAACACATTGCAGCATATGCAAAGCATAAGACCGTGCAAGGCTAATCATGATAATGACAGTGCTTAAATCGTTTACGGATGCTAAAGACCACGTACAACGTTTTTTTGTTCAGCGTTGGTTCATTAATAAAGGAGATATCCAGTTGCTGTTTGATGTGCACCTGAGTGGCTGTAACATTTGGGTGACACTGAATCATAAACCTGTTCTCGTGCGGGAGGACAACACGCAAATAACACCCATTCCATCTACTCCACTTGTCTTGTGTGAGCCGTACAGTGAACTCTTATCACAAGTACGTCTGCAGCAATTACATTTAGATTTTTACCAGACACTGAAACAGTAATAGGCACGAACATCTGGTTATACAGCAATACTCTCTCTCTCTCTCTCTCTCTCTCTCTCTCTCTCTCTCTCTCTCTCTCTCTCTCTCTCTCTCTCTCGTAACAGAATAGTTGCACATTGAACATGAAAAACTGATTCAAAGTATTGCTGTATAACCAGATTTTCGTACCCATTACTGTTTTGAGAGAGAGAGAGAGAGAGAGAGAGAGAGAGAGAGGAGAGAGAGAGAGAGAGAGAGAGAGAGAGAGCATTCTAACATACGACCATGCAATAAACAGTACATTTAAATAGATTTAAACAGTGCATGTAAAGAAGATAAGCTGACAAAGCAAAAACAATAAGAGAGAGAGAGAGAGAGAGAGAGAGGAGAGAGAGAGAGAGAGAGAGAGAGAGACAGACAGACAGACAGAGACAGAGAGAGAGAGAGAGAGAGAGAGAGAGAGAGAGAGAGAGAGAGAGAGCTGAAGTAGATAGAAGGGGGAGCGGGAGCAGAATTTAGTAATCAATGAATCTTACTGGACAGATACCATTGACCTATATAGCTGGTCAAAAACCATTGCAAACATCCGTCAAAGCACAATACAAGAGAACAAACCGCAAACATTCATGTTCTCGACGTGAACGGGCGGAGAAAGAATAGCGTCCCTTTAACAACCATTGCGCGGACTGAAGACGGGAGGAAACTGGCGGTGTTATCAGATTCTGTCGTTTGTGACCATGAAAAAAAACAGAATCGGTAGGTTAATGGATATTGAGCGGTTGTTTGCAGAAGAGCATTTCTTAGAAATACTACCCCCCCCCCCCCCCCCCCCCCTCACCACACACACACACGTGCGCGTGCGCGTACACACAAACAAGCGCGCGCGCGCGCGCGCACACACACACACACACACACACACACCACACACACACACACACACACACACACACACGTGCATACAGACAGACAGACAGACAGACAGACAGACAGACAGACACACACACACACACACACACACACACACACACACACACACACACACACACACACACACACACACACACACACGCACGCACGACTGCAAAATCTGACAGATTTTAGTTCAAATTATTAAGTAAGTACTGAGATGAATTGTTTTTCCGTTCCCAGTAGAAGCTTTGTTGTTGCTTTGTTGCTGGCTTTTATCTGTTTGATTTCAATAAGACACCTCAGAGGAATAATTTCTTCCATGACAAGAGAGAGAGAGAGAGAGAGAGAGAGAGAGAGAGAGAGAGAGAGAGAGAGAGAGATCTCGAATACGAAAATGAAAAATAGCTGTCGGAACCCCTTGCAAGGGAGCAAAGCCATGAAATCGTAGCTATTAACAAGCGCACGCAAATTGTGTCCCTTTAATCATGATACCGCATGCGGGAGGAAAAGGGAAAGAAAACATTTTGCTTCTGGTATTCGTGACGAACGTAATCGAGTTGATAAAGAACTAGTATTATACATTAGACTGTGTAGAAGAGCACGTTATATATTTAAGTAGCCCATCTTCCGCTGAAGTGAATGAAGATAAGTAGTGAGTGCTCGTTCATTTTCGTTGTCCTGCGTGTTTTATATCTTGCCTGAAGAAGACCTAAGAGGTTGAAACGCGTCGTGTTTTGTCTTGGGATTCGTTCGCCTACGTTTTCTTGGCGGTTAGCTATTAATTACATTTAAAATCTGTTTAGATTTCAGCCTGTAGTCGCCTCACTTTGCAACTAGATTTACATATTAAGCCCCCCCCCCCCCCCCCCCCCCCCCCCCCCCCCCCCACACACACACACACACACACACA
>JADBJO010000151.1:717393-722393 GCA_016801955.1 Conus betulinus
ACACACACACACACACACACACACACACGCATGCACGCACGCACGTGTGCGTTCACGCACACCTCTCCTCCTCTCTCTTCCCCCTCAACATCTTTCCAGGCCCACTACCCTCCCCTAATCACAAGGAGAAGCTGGAATTTTTCTTTTCTCCTTCTGACCCAAGGCTGGCGGTCCGTAGGGAGTACTGTCTTTGTTCTGGCTTTTGAAAAACGTGGAACTGTCTTCAGTGCATTTGACATGCCCCATGGTTTTCAATTCAGCACTATTTGACTTCGCCATACATGGGGATGCCGTTCTTTTGTCATGACACAGTCTACTGTGATGAAGTTCTTCCTTGAGTGCGCATGATCGAAAACATATGAGAGAAAGAAGAAGAAGAAGAAGAAGAAGAAGAAGAAGAAGAAGAAGAAGAAGAAGAAGAAGAAGAGAAGAAGAAGAAGAAGAAGAAGAAGAAGAAGAAGAAGAAGAAGAAGAAGAAGAAGAAGAAGAGGAAGAAAAAAAGAAGAAGAAGAAGAAGAAGAAGAAGAAGAGAAGAAAGATGAGAAGAAGAAGAAGAAGAAGAAGAAGAAGAAAAGAAGAAGAAGAAGAAGAAGAAGAAGAAGAAAGAAAAGAAGAAGAAGAAGAAGAAGAAGAAG
Source organism: Conus betulinus (assembly GCA_016801955.1). Classification (NCBI taxonomy): domain Eukaryota; kingdom Metazoa; phylum Mollusca; class Gastropoda; order Neogastropoda; family Conidae; genus Conus; species Conus betulinus. Next base: position 718,029 of record JADBJO010000151.1, read on the forward strand.
AGAAGTAGAAGAAAAGAAAAAGAAGAAGATGAGAAGAAGAAGAAGAAGAGAAAAAAAAGAAGACGAAGGGTAAGGAGGAGGAGTAAGATGAGGAGGAGGGGGAGGAGGAAGTGGAAAAAAGAAAGAAAGAAAGAAAAGAAAGAAGAAGAAGAAGAAGAGAGCTTTGGTCACGATCCCCTCATTTACAGGCCTTGGATTGAACGTTTTTGGTTTTGGGAGCTATAAAGGAGAGGGCAAAAGGATCAATTGTTGGGTGTGCACGTACATGAGACTAGCGGACACACACACACACACACACACACACACACACACACACACACACACACACACACACACACAGAGAGAGAGAGAGAGAGAGAGGAGAGAGAGAGAGAGAGAGAGAGAGAGAGAGAGAGAGAGAGAGAGTCGTCCTGGATAGGATGTCAGAAAGTTCTATGTAAATGAAAAAGTTTGGAGGAAAAAAACAACTTGCAAAAAGAAGAACAGACAAAACCACACAGCTAGACAGGAACACAGCAGATACATGCACAGACCCATTGACACTCGGATATAGATACGAAACCGTTTAGAAAAAAAAAGTTCCCGAAGAAACCCACCAAAAGCAAATTAACTAAAACTCAATCAAAAACAAGAGAACAACAAACAAAAAAAGTCCCCCCCCCCTCTCTCTCTCTCTCTCTCTCTCTCTCTCTCTCTCTCTCTCTCTCTCTCTCTCTCACTCACACACACACACACGCATATATATATATATATATATATATATATATATATATATATATAAAATACACCCACACACACACACACACACACACACACACACACACACACACACACACACACACACACACACACACACACACACACCCCTCCCAGGTGCCGATTTCTGTTAGTTTGGTGAGTTTATTTTTTGTTGTTGTTGTACGTGACTCGAAGCTTCGCCATAAATCAAGCCCCCCCCCCCCCCCCCCCCCTCCGCCCCCTGTATCCCCTCATCCCCATCGTCCTCTCATCCTTCCCCGTGGAACCAGCAACTTTCGTGCTCATGTCTTCAGCCTGGTTCAGTGCTGCTAATCAGGGCCTTGGTATTGATTTGGCGGAAGATGGCCAAACCATCCATTTTGTTCACACCTTAAAAAAAAAAGAAAAAGACTTTTCATGTTTCTCTCACGAAACGTGCAGCTTCTTTCTTTGTTTTATTTGAGGAGGTGGAGGTAGTAGGTGGAGACTGGGGGTGTTCTCATTTTTGTTGATTTTGTTCTTTGTCCTCTTTTATTTTGTTCGTGACCTTGTTATTACTGTAAATATCATGACGCCATCTCCGTCTGTCTGTCTGTGTGTCTCTGTCTGTCTGTCTGTCTGTCTGTCTGTCTTTTCTCTCTCTCTTCTTTTCGCCTTCTTGTTTTTCTTCTCTGATCTTTATGTTTTTGTGTTATATCTATGCTTGTTCTTTATCCTCCTCCTCCTCTCCTCCTCCTGTAGTTCTCATTCTCCTCATCTCCTGTATTTCTCATTCTCCTCCTCTTCTCCTCTTGGAGCTTCCCCATTGTCTTCTTCTCCTCATTCTCCTCTTTTTCTCCCTCCACCCTTCCTCTTTCACCATCACTCTCTTCATTTTTCTTCTCTGTGTCCTTTTTCCCCACCTGCCTTTCCCTGTCTTGTCGTTCCTCCACCTCCTCCTTTACTGTCCCCCACCCCCCCCTCCATCCCCCGCCCTGTCTTCTTCAGCTTTCCTCATCTGATATCTTCTTCATTATCATCATTGTTTTATTCCTGGATTCTGTCCTGCAGCTGCGACTTCCTGTTTCTTCTTCCGTCCTGTCCCCTCCACAGCCTCTACCCCCACCCCTTCCCCCACTTCTCACGTTCCCCCTCCCCCCCCCCCCCCCTACTTCCACTCTCCTACACCATCAATGCCTGGTTTCTTCCGCCTCCTTTCTTCTCTTTGAATGCCGGACTGTGGTGTGTCCTGTCCCCACCACAGCCTCTACCCCAACCCCTTTCCCCCTCTTCTCACGTTTCCCCTCCTCCCCCTTCCACTCTCCTACACCATCAATGCCTTGTTTCTTCCGCCTCCTTTCTTCTCTTTGAATGCCGGACTGTGGCGTGTTCTGTCCCCTCCACAGCCTCTACCCCCACCCTACCCACCCCCTCTTCTCACGTTCCCCTCCCACTCCCCCTTCCACTCTCCTACACCATCAATGCCTTGTTTCTTCCGCCTTCTTTCTTCTCTTTGAATGCCGGACTGTGGTGCAGAAACACACCATCTTGATGGAGACCCACAGAGCTGACCCCTCTTACATCTTAATTAATCAGCATCATCGTATTCCTAAACCACTCGTCTTTCTGGAAGGGACGAGGAAAGGGATGAGAGACTGAAGAGGAATTCAGGAAGAAAGGAGAGGAGGGTGGAGGATCAGGGGGAAAAGGGCGATGGGGGTGGAAGCGGATGTCAGTGCTGGGGGTGGAGGAAATTGCAAACTAACACCTTTTGGATTCTCTCAATTTTTGAACGGGATTTGACTGAGACTTGGATTCATTTTTCTTTCTTTTTTTTTTTTTTCTTCTTTCATGCGGTCTTACTTTCTATGCTATGTAGTGGCATTGCTCCTGTGTTGGTCCCGCCTCAGCAAACCCCCCCCCCCCCCCCCCCCCTGCACAACCACGCTGAGGTTTATTTTTGTTGAAGACACTGCATGAGCATTTCAAATCTTACCTGTTCTTGGATTCTGTCCCCTTACTTTTTTCTCAGTGGTCCTGGTCTCCCCTCTTCTTTCACAATATCTGAAAGATAGTTTGTATAGTCTAACCCATCTTCTATATGTCTTCTTGGTTGCTTATATTCCATATTTGGAGAGCCTTGTTCGCAGCAATCGTGTGCTGACAACGTCTCTCTCTTTCACAGTATCTGAAAGATAGTTTCTATAGTCTAACCCATCATCTGTGTCTTCTTGGTCGCTTATGTTCTATATTTGGACAGTCTTGCTCACAGCAATCGTGTTGACCACGTCTCTCTTTTCACAGTTCGAAGGCAGTTAGTGTTTGTACAGATTCTCCAGACGTCTGTACATTATCATCGTTCATGTTTCTTTGTCACTCAGGTCCGACATATTCTTTCACTTTGCAGCTTAACTGTGAGAGTTGTGGCCCTTGCTGGAAGTCTCCCTATGTGGAAGAGTCAGGCATCATGCAACAGATAGAAACACAACTGCTCATTTTGCCTCATAGTGTATGGAACAGGTTTGGGGTGGCCATCTTGGAACTCGTCTTTCACTGCATTCACTTCTTTCTATTGTTTTTTCCTCGATACTTCTTCTTTCTTTGCCCTCCATGTTTTGTTTTCTGTTGCCTGGTCCTTCTCTCTGTCTCTCCTATCCTTCTCTATCTCCTCTCTATTTCTGTCTCTCTTTCTCTCTCTCTCTCTCTGAATTCTATTTTTTCCGGTTTACTTTTTCTCTTTCTTTCTGTATTCATCCTCTCTCTCTCTTCTCTCTTCTCTCATTCTTCTCTCTCTCTAGCTCTCTCTCTCTCTCTCTCTCTCTCTCTCTCTCTCTCTCTCTCTCTCTCTCTCTCTCTCTCTCTTACCCCATCTCACCATTATTTCTTTCTTTCTGTGTCTTCCATCCTTTTTTTATGTATTCTCCTTAACTGTATTTTCCTCTTCCTTTCTGTCTGTAATTCATTTCTTATTTTCTATGCAGCTCTTTGTTTCTTTCATTCTTCCATCCGTTCATGTTCTCCTTTCTCTCTCTCTCTCTCTTTTATTTTCTCTGAACTCCCTCCTTTCTTTCTGTCTCCATATTTCCTTCTTTCTTTGTTTCTCGTGCTATCTACAGTTTTCTGTTTGATCGCCCGATCTCCTTTTTCCCCTTTCTTTTCTTTCTTTCTTTCTTTCTTTCTTTGTATTCGATTCCTTGTTTTTCCTTTCTTCTGTACCCCCTTCTCTGTATTTCTTTCTTTCTTTTTGTTGTTGTTTCTTTTCTTCATTCTCTCATTCATTTTTTCCCCTGATGAAATCTCATCTTTTCCTTCCTTCCCTCTTCTTACTCCCTTTCAACTGTCTTCCCTGTCCCTCCTTTCACTACTTCTCTGAGCTCGTTGTTTTATGCTTTCACTCTTTTTTTTTTGTATTTCTCTGTACATTCGTTTTTCTTTTTGTCTCTCTTACTTTCTTTTATTCTGTACTCCCTTTTTTCTTTCTGTCTTCCTGTCTTTCTCTGCTGTACTCCCCTCTCATCATACTTTTCTTTTCTTTCTTTTTTATCCCTGGAATTTTTTTCTCTTGTTTTATTCTTTATCGACACTTTTTTTTCTTGTCTTCATTCTCCTTTCTTTCTTTCTCTATGCTCCCCCCCCCCCCCCCTTTCC
>JADBJO010000151.1:727393-729893 GCA_016801955.1 Conus betulinus
CACCCTCTCCTACCACTTTCCCCACATCGCTTAAACCTTGTTTCTCCCACCTTATCTCTTGTCTTCGAATACCAGACTGTTTGCAGAAACGCACAGTGTTGGCGGAGACCAACAAAGCTGACCCTGAGACCCCGCTAACATCTTAATTAATCATCATCATCTTATCCTTAAACCACTTGTCGTCCTGGAAGAGATAGTCAAAGGGATGAGGGATGGGTCAGGAAGTCTGAAAGAAAGGAGAAGTGGAGGGTGGTGGTGGGTGGAGGTGGTAGGGAAAGAGGGCGATTAGGATGGAAGGTGTGGTTAGTGATTGGAATGGAGGACACGCAACCTGATGCCCTACAGACTATCTTATTTTTGACTGGGACTTGACCAAGGCCTGGATTTTGGCCAAGCTTATTTTCTTCTTTTTCCCTTTTTTTCTTAATGCTGTCTCATCTTCCATATTATCTGGTGGCATTGCTCCCTTGCCTTTCTGCCAAGCCTCTGCCTTCGCAGCCACGCTGAGGTTTCATTTTGTTAAAGACCCAGCATAGGCATTCCGAATCTTGCCTGTTCCTAGACACTGTCCTCAAACTTCTTTCTCAGTAGCTCCGGTCTTCTCCTCGTCACAGCGCCCTGGAAGAGCGTCTAACCCATCTCGTGGTGTGCCCCAAATATTTCAGTTTAATTTGCCTGATTGTGTATGGTTCAGCCTGTGCAATGGTCATGTGGCACCCAGTGCTGAAGCGAGCTCAGGCAGTAATGTTCATTCACACAGATGCCCTTAGCTGCGCATTTGAGTGTCAGTAAAGCTTGTTCATATTATATTTCCCCCCCATAACTTTGTGAAGAGTCATTCGGGATTGGTGCTGAAGAGCTGTTCACCAGGTTCCCCAAGCTCTCCTGGTTGTGTGCAAGGCCCGGGGCTCTACTCCTGGCTTCGGGTCTTAGGTTATCCCCTCATACTGGCGACCATGTAGTCTAGTGCCACCTGCTGCAAAAATCCGACTTGCAGAGGGATGTTCTCCACTGGTTTGATTTGCCCAGGATACGTCAAGCATACATCATGTTAAAAATATCAGTTGTTTTGTATAGTATGTAATCGACCATCACCATTGTTTTACCAATTGTAAGGTCAGTTCGACTGAACATGTTTACTCTATTCTGATTTGTTCTGTTAAAAACCTACAATTTCTGTATTTTCGTGCGCGTGCGCGTGTGTGTCTGTGTGTGTGTGAGTCTCTGTGTGTGTGTGTGTGTGTGTGTGTGTGTGTGTGTGTGTGTGTGTGTGTGTGTGTGTGTGTGTGTGCGTGCGTACGTGCGTGCGTGCGTGCGTGCGTCCGTGCGTGCGTGCGTGCGTGCGTGCGTGCGTGTGTGTGTGTGTGTGTGTGTGTGTGTGTGTGTGTGTGTGTGTGTGTGTGTGTGTGTGTGTGTGTGTGTGTGTGTGTGTGATGTGATTTTCGAAAAGCAGTCGTACATGTATGTATCAAAGAATAACAAAATATGATTTTAGCGTGTAGTCATTTGAAAAACGAAGCATCACTGCTGTGTTTCGACTTGTGAAACTCCATTTTAGGGGTTCAAGTTTGTTAATGTGAATGCTGAAAAGTTCACCCTGTCGTGTAAGTTATGAATGATAAGCTGTTGTAACATCCGTCGAGCAAAAAGGCATTCGCAGCATGAGCTTTGCACAGCGAAACAATTAAAAACGACCTTCAAACTGGTTACTTGACAAACGGTGGCTGTAGTGTGATCACTCTGCTAAAAAGAAAAGAGAAGGATAACAGTTTGTGTATTTGCGCATGTTTACGACTTTGCGTGCTTGCGTAGAGCGTTGATATGATTGGTCGAGGCTTGTGATTGGGTGAAACGAATCCCCGTCCTGCAGGCTAAAGGATATAGAGTTGTAGAGGAGTAGAGGAGTATAGAAGACTAATCTGGCTGTGCGAGTTGACTCCACCAAGTTCAAAGGCTAGGAGAAACAACTTTAGGAGAAATGATGGGTATCCTACCGTTCTTAAAAGGAAAGAACAGGTACCCGCTGACAGATGGGTGGACTGGGGTGATGCGATTATGCAAGGGCATAGAATCGTCACTTTCTTCGGCTGTACCTTTCAACCATCCGGGTTTGAATTGTGTGTGTTCCACCTATCCCATTTACTACAGCAGATCTACGTAATCTTGGATTTGCTGTTCAGCTAGCATTACATATTAATAATTTTACTTTTTTTGCCAGTATTTTCTTTAGACAACATTTAATTTTGTTCAGGTCTGCTCTGGTGTGTATGTCTGTGCTTTTTTTTCAACCTACATATTCGGTTCAGGTTAGTTTATCATGCACTGTCGCGTCCCGTTTTATTTATGTTTGATTTGGTAATTTGTGACACGTATTTCGTTCAGGATAGTTCTGACACTTCTGTTTTTTACACCTTTTTCCATTGGTTACCTTACACGTCGTTTCATTTGGTTCAGACTGTACTATGGTGTTCCAGTTGTTACATTTTTGTACTCTCCATGA
>JADBJO010000151.1:734893-747393 GCA_016801955.1 Conus betulinus
GTCTGTCTGTCTGTCTGTCTGTCTGTCTCTCTCTCTCTCTCTCTCTCTCTCTCTCTCTCTCTCTCTCTCTGTATTCATTATTGTTATGAGTTTCTATGCAGTTGCATGCAATGATTTTCTTCCACGTATTTATTGTTTGAGGGCTGGATGAAAAAAAGCCACTGATTTGTGCTTATTCTTTTCCTCATTTAAACAACATTTCGTTCGTTCGTTCGTTCGGTCGTTCTCTCTCTCTCTCTCTCTCTCTCTCTCTCTCTCTCTCTCTCTCTCTCTCTCTCTCTCTCTCTCTCTGAGCGCGCCGTGCCTCTCTGAATTCATCCCCTTTCCCGCTCTCTCCCTCTGTCTCTTTCTCCTCTGTGTCTTTGTCTATCACTGTCTGCAGCTCTTAGTGTCAGCAATATGGTCTCCCTTTCTTCTGCTACATTGATGTCTTAGAGTTGTCCAAACTTTCTGTTTCCTGTGTTGGTGCCAGCATTAAGTTACTGCAGTAAAAGTGCTGAAAAGGGCTGTGGCTGTGGTAATGGCGAGTAAAGCACACGGATAGTCTTGCTTGTGTTGTTTATAATCAATCGCCTCTAGCACGCGAGCACTGGGTCCAGGTTTAACTAGAACATATCACTGGGATGTTTATGTCAAGGACTGGAAGGAAACACATGCGCATTAACCTCACCCTTCAGACCACTGAATGTCCTCTATTTGACTTTTCTTTTAAAGTTGTTTGGTGCAGTATATTTTTGTACAAATTCTGCCGCCCCCCAAAGCAAACAAAAAAACAAACAAAACAAAAACAAAAAACCGCGTTGGGTGAGCATTCCGTTTTGTTTGGGACATACACGTTCCAGTGACTTCTCTCAATCAAATCCAAGGCAAGCGTCAACTTACCTGGTGGGTAAGTACTCCCATGCTCAAAGTGATTTAACCGAGACAAGTCTGGAACGTTTACGTTTTAGGAATCTCTGGAGAAGTGAGAGTACATGAGTACAAGATGATTGTATCAAGATGATTTAGTCAATTTATCTTGTTTTACACACATAAGCTTTTCTCAGGAGCGAATCCAGAAAGTGTAAAGCATGTTCATCTCTGGCGGTTTCTTACAAGAGCTACTAACGGCTGATTCTGCGGACCAGCCAGCTGTTTTCGGGTTTGTTGTTAAAGGAGCTTCACAAGCAGCAGGTGTTGTTGTGCTTGCTGAGCGGGTACTATGTGCACCAAATTGAAAAGTGTAAATGCTCTGGCTTGATCAAAGCGTCTCTGAGACACCGTGTTAAAGTCTCTTTTGACAAAGGCCTATGAGGTTTCGATGAAAAAAAACGCTTTCCATTCCCCCCCCCCCCCTCCCCCCCATTATTTTGGTTTTGTATGGTGCTCTTTGAGTTCTCTGAGAACACAAAGTTTTCCATTCTCAGGGATTGCCAGTAATGCATGTGGTGCTTAATGTCCACCCCCCCCCCCCCCGCTCTTAGATTGTTTGAACAGTGTACATATTTGAGACACACACACATTTTTGTCAAGTAGTCCCATGCAATACATGAACAGTTTGTGCACAGTCTGGCATCAGTCTCCTGACGAAATTAGAATATGAGTTACAAGGTTTTGTGGAGAGTTCTTTCAGTGTCAAGCTTTCATGTAGATACACATGTTCTAGGAATAGGAACACAAGACTGACATCCCAAGTTATAACATAAAATCCCAGGTTAACCATCAAATGTTGAAAGCATCTATGCATCATGGTTTGGTCTTTGTGCAATATATCTGTAGAATTAATGATCAGATCTCGGAACGAACAAACGTCTGGATCAAATTCCAGGATGTCAGAGCCTGTTTGTGCAGATTAACAATAAACTTTCCATTCGGAATCAGGGTTTGTACTTTTTAGTTCTCCCTCACAAATTACATTCTCTTTTCATTGCGCATGCGCTGCTAACATCCAAACATTTTCTTTCGACACAAAATATAAATGTTTGGAACACTAGAATTACAGCTTTGTGAATGACTTGTCCCTAAGGTTTCAATGCAGGCAAAAGCTGTAGTGTCATCCGTTATTTGCTTGATGTAAATGCCTTCATTATCAGTGGTGAAGGATGGCGATGCAAACAGTCCTGCTTTGAATTTTAATACTTTATGCGTTTTTTCTTTTAATTCTTCTTCACACCACACTGTACCCGTGCTGCCTTGCTCACAGGGTCATTTCAATCGAATGCATCAGATTAAATAAGAGATAAATCCAGGCTTCCCATAGAAGGTGTCCCCAAAGTTTTATGATTAAAAAGAAATCCTTGGTTAGCTTCATTGGGTAAACGAAACAGTTCCTTTATAATCACCGCTGTTTTTCTCCAAGTGCTACCAATGTGTCCCTTGCAACGCACCCGGACCACAAAGGTCCACACATAATTCTATGAAAGCTAGCAACAACCATCCCGACGAGTGTTGCTAGGTCTCTGTAAATGATGAACCATTTCCTGTGAAGAAGTTGTGTGACTGTGATCAGGAGCTGTCTTTCTCTCCATAAGTGAGTGTCATCATCACTGTAACAAAGTCAACAATAACAGAATCCAGGTTTGTGACGTCTTAAAAAGGTATGAGATCCAGTCATTCCTGGATGTCTTATAAATCGCCCTCATTCTGAAATCCATTTTTGTGGCGGTTCTTTTATCTCCCGTGGTAGAAGCCTCTCCGAGCTTGGGATTTCCTCCTAATGTTCTGGTAACCCTCTTTTCTGATTGTTTGCGTGGGTGTGCTTGCCTTGACAAAGGGCCTGGCACCTTGACCTGTCCTACAGTTTGGCCTGGCACCTTGACCTGTCCTACAGTCTGGTCTGGCACCTTGACCTGTCCTGCAGTCTGGTCTGGCACCTTGACCTGTCCTACAGTCTGGTCTGGCACCTTGACCTGTCCTGCAGTCTGGTCTGGCACCTTGACCTGTCCTACAGTCTGGTCTGGCACCTTGACCTGTCCTGCAGTCTGGTCTGGCACCTTAAGCTGTCCTGCAGTCTGGTCTGGCACCTTGAGCTGTCCTGCAGTCTGGTCTGGCACCTTGAGCTGTCCTGCAGTCTGGTCTGGCACCTTGACCTGTCCCACAGTCTGGTCTGGCACCTTGAGCTGTCCTGCAGTCTAGGTGGGACCATGACGTCGAACCGAATTATCTTTGTACAACACTGAGATTCTTTCGCATGTCTTCTAGGTCGGTCAACGTCGTCGCCGAGCAGAGTAACTGAATTTGCGATTTGAGCAGAGCCGACGGATGAATGCCTTTTGGAAGACTGGTGTGAAGCTGGTGTCTCCTACGTTGTGATGGTTCTTGTTGGGCAACACCCAGCGTTGACGTTACCACATACCAAGCACACGATTGGCAGACTGCACCAGACCGTTAATATGCACACTGCCTGGCAATTTGGGCTTGATTTTTTTTTCCACTGTCAAATGTAGATCGTCTGCTGCAAAGTCGCTTTGCCAGCAGTTTCTGTAGTGCTGCAGTACGCTGACACTTATCTTTATGTATCTGTCTGACTGAGTATCTGTCAGTCTCTTCATCAATTTCGGGTTTTTACTTTGTGTACAGTGTTGAAGAATGAGGTATTTATCCCGTTTTTCTTTCAATTTTTGTTCCACAGTTTTACTTGTGAATGTGTTCACATATGGGGCCGGAATGACTCAGTTGGTGGAGCGCCTGACATGTAATCTTGGTGATCATGGGGCTTCAGGTTCGAATCTCCGCCAGGCCGTTTCGGTACACGGGGAGTTTTCCCTCGGAGTTAACATTGATTCTGACTCCATTTCCAATACAGTCCTTTGAATGAGACTATAAACTCAAGGTTCCGTGTGTGAACGCACGCATAACACCTTGAACACACGTAAAATCCCATCACCAACTTTCGAAAGAGAAGGCCAGTGTGGCCCGTTGGTATGGATGACACGTTACAAATAGCATGCACCCTGCGTAAGAAATGGAAAGAATGAAGGAAGTAAGGAAATCGAGTGAAAAATATGATATGGACTGGATGAATGTCCACCGACTGAATGAAGCGCCAGCTGGCAGCTCTTCAGTCGGCACTAGCCAGGTAGGCAGCCCGTTGTGTAAACGAGTGTGGCTTGTAAAGCGCTTAGAGCTTGGTCTCTAGCTGATGATAGGCGCTATATAAGTATAAGTATCATTATAATATAATATAATATAATATAATAATATAATATAATATAATATAATATAATATAATATAATATAATATAATATAATATAATATAATATAATAAATATAATATAATAATGTAATATGATTTTGCAAGATTGGAGGCTCCTTAGTTCAGGTAATCTCCAGCTGTGATGATAGGAGATCGAACACATTCACATCCATGTCTTCATTTGATTCTTATAGACCGTCTACATGAAACTCACGCTCAGTATCTGTGTCTTCGCCCTAGTAAACATTTTGTTTATTCTTTTGCCCTTAGCAAAGGTTTGTCCATCATCACTGCCACAGTCGGGTCAACTGTCAGTGTTCATCATTTGTTCTTTCATATCCGACCTCATAACAGGAATAGTCGGCAGGCTGTAACTTATCAGCAGGCTGTGAACTATTTCAACTCGGTGGCCATTCTCTTCATAATTATCGAAATCATGTCTCTCAAATGGCTAGCATTGTAATCTGTACTCTTGGACATTTTTGACGAGTCTGGGATTTTGTTTTCATTATGTGAATCATACATTTTTTGACTGCTCTAAAACAACAACAACAACAACAACAATAACAACAAATATAAAAAAAAAACAAACAAACAAACAAACAAATAAAAAAAACAAAGATAACTGGTCAAGGTTACCCCCCCCCCCCCCTCTTTTTTTTGAATAATACCTTAAAGGTTGTAAATTTACGTATCCAAATACAGCACGCATATATTCAATCAAAACTATATAACTTTTTTAGTTACATAATTGATGTACTTTTTGTGGAAGCAATTTTTTTTCTGAAGAGAAATTTTTCAGCCCATATCATAAATAAGGTTAATGTAATGCAGCTCCTTCTGTTCCTTGAAATAAATGTTCCACATGTGTTTCGGTTACATTTGATGTCGGTGTGACAACTGAGTCCCCAGATCACTGGACTTCGAATCTGAGTTTGTTAGATTAAATCACCGGAAACAACTGTAGGCTGAATTTGATCAGTGACCTTGTCTGTAGGAAACATGCAACTCTAGTCTTCGACACGACGACAGTCAGGAAGCATTATCTTTCATAGGTGCATAATCATCTATCCATCAATACATGAGACAATAACATGATTATCAATGAGTCACATGAGGCAACTCTGTTGCAATATGATGATGATGAAGTGACAGTGCCATTAACTTTTGTAACCATAGGGAAATTCGGTAAACAAATGTGGATACAGAGAAAGGAGTTCATTCTTCTAAAACCGTTAACATTTAATTGTCTGACCAACAGTTTAGACTGCCTTTCAAAGGCAGAAGCTTATGTAACCACCACTCTGGCACCCACAACTGCCAGGTACCTTTCATGCAGTAAGAGGATGATATACATTTTTACCATATATAACTCCACCCTGGAATCTCACCAGCGACTGAAATGTGAAGAAAACAACTAGACAAACCATTTAATGCAAAAGAAATAGAAAATACTGTCAAACTTATACAAAGAAATCTTACGGGTTCTCTGCTTCGTTTCATGTACTTATAGTGTGTGATTCCTCCAGATCACGTAATGATCAGTTCCTCTTGGAATCCTACAGCTGAATGTTTTTTTTTTCTTTTTTTTTCATAGCCAGATTTCTCTCTGTCATTGGCAAGCAGGTTCAAAAAGCCTGAAAAATTCTTAAAAGAGATGGGGGTTGGTGGGAATGTTTATATTAGATTTTTTTTAGAAGATAGACATCGTCCTATCGTCACGTAAAGACACAATAGAAATCACATCTCTTTGTCGTCTCCAACAGCTTACTCTACTGTTATAATGGGAAACTATATAAACCACTGTGAAGTTTATAATCAAGAATCGCCAACACTAATTATCATTTTCACAACCGAAATTTACAGACTGAAAGTGAACATGTGGCGACAACAGAGAAAACGCCAAACAAAATAACTGACACTGTCCAGACAGTCTAGAATGGTACGGATCGATATCAGCAAATGTTGAACTTTACTGACAGCAGAGTTTCTGTATCACTGAAAAAAAGCAGCTTTCGGAGCGGGAAGTATCTGCATGTAGAACAGTTCCTTGAGGACAGAGGTCCTCCTGCGACTGCGCTGTCTGCTGCCTATGATCTTCGTCCATCTATCTGCTTGTCCTGTCTAATTCTGTCTGTCTGTCTCTTTCATACACATACTTTCGTCACACGCAGAACACAAACACTTATGCTGCTGGACTTGAATTAATATCACACACACACACACACACACACACACACACACACACACACACACACACACACACACACTCACACACACACACACACACACACACACACACACACACACACACAAACACACACACACACTAGTTGAATACCGCACACGGCAGACCAGAACTAATACTTTTTACTTGGAATCCGTGTACTGTACTCTCATCTCTCCTCCTCCATCCCTCCCTTCCTCCCTCCCTCCCTCCCTCCCTTCTCTCCCCCCCCCCTCTCTCTCTCTGTCTTTGAAGGGAAGGACTGGACTGAAAAAAAAAACATTCATTCGTATCCGACAGCCTTCTAGATAAAAAAAATTGTCGGTGCGTTGGGCCGTTCTGTCTGTCTGTCTCTCGTTTCCCTAATGACATTCCCTGTTAACACTAGGTACTGCCACGTCCCACACTTGGAATAACAGAAGGAAGAAAGAGTAGGAAAGGGAGAATCGATCTGATCAGTCAGTGGCTCGCAGCATGTCTCACTCCAACTGCGATTCCAGTCCTCTCCAAACTGTGCTGAAATCACGATCTCAATGAAGTAGCCGTCTAGCCTGACTCTTCTAAATTCTGCTCTAATTCATCTTCCCAACACCCCGTCGAACCACCATCACCCTGCCCCCCTGCCTGCATCTTTCCATCCTGAGGTCCTCCGTGTCCACGAAGCACTGTCAGCGTTCGCTCATTTCATCTGGATTCTTTGGTCTCATTTTTTTCAGCTTTCTCTTCATTTTTTTTCACGTTTATTTCGTGGAATTCTGATAAGCGTATTGTATATATCTCTCTGTCTCTCGTTTCCCGGTAATGCTGTCTCTTTCTCTGTCTGTCTTTCTGTGTATTTCCCAAACCTCTCTGTGTATCTGCGAGAGGGTTTGTCTCAAATTTAATATTCTTCTCATTTTCAGGTTAAAATAGCTTCAACATGAAACCCGTATGCATGCATGCACACACGAACATGAGTTGGAGTTCACATGCATACACACACACACACACACACCACACACACGCACGCACACACACACACACACACACACACACACACACACACACACACAATCATGCATGCACGGCACTAGGTAGTAGGACAGTCCCAGGCAGGCTGGCAGCACATGTAGTGCTAAAAGCAGACCGTGGTTGCTGAAACAGGGCCCGGGCAGGTGGTGGTCACAGTGATACCAGACAGGCAGGTCTCAGGGAGAGTACCTCTGAACTCATTTACACCACTGCATGTGGAAAAAAAAGCCGTTGTCACAGTTTTGAGCTATGCAACTGTCTCCAACAGCCCTTAAGTTCTTCCCTCTGCCCAGTCTTACCTCCAACCCTTCCACAATACCCATCTGCTCATTTCACACACACACACACACACACACACACACACACACACACACACACAAACACACACACACACACACACACACACACACACACACACGCGCACGCACGCACGCACACACACACACACATACACACACACACACACGCACACACGTGCATGCTCATGCACGCATGTGCACACACACACACATGCATGGACACTTAACACACACACACACACACACACACACACACACATACGGACGCGAGCGCGTGCGAGCACGCACGCACACGCACACACACACACACACACACACACACACACACACACACACACGTTCATGTTGTCCTTGAAAGTTAAAAAAAGAAGAAAATTCGAACAAAGATGGCAAAGTTTACTTTTAGTCTTGCTAAAGTTTGTTCACCGTTTTAATGCAGACGTTTGCAGAGGGAAGAGCAGATCAGCCAGGGAGGAAGGGGTGGAGACAGTATGGGTGGGAGCATAGTTCTGAGGGGAGAGGCAGATAGAGGAGGTGGGGATGTGGTGAGGAAGGGAAATATAATTTGGGTATAAAGCTAAATGAGAGAGAGAGAGAGAGAGAGAGAGAGAGAGAGAGAGACGCGCACAGATAAAAATCAACAGATCTGTTTCGAGCCAGCGCTCTCGTCAGGATGGTTTTGGGGCGCCTACTGCCGGTGTTATATGGCCTGATGTCACTGTTTGCACGTGCGGGTTGGCTGCACGTATTGTTCGGTTTTTTTGGGGGTTGTTTACAGTTCAGGGTGCGTTTGCTGACAACGATTTCCATTTGTGCCTGCAGTTGTTTACTATTTCTACTTTAGTATTTAGGGTTGCTAAGTATGGTTTGCATAGTATTAACCATTAATGTTTGTTGTATGGTGATGCCCTTTTTTTATGATTTTCCAGGATATGTTATAGTTTTTTTTTTTGTCTTTAAGTCTCCAAATATATTTGCTCAGTTCTGTTTGGTTTTTGTATTTTTCTTTGTTGAATGACTGTTTATGGTTTGCGTATCTGGTTTTGAAGTGATTTTCAGTGATCCCTATGTATGTTTCTTTTTCATTTTCTGATGTCACAGTGGCTTGGTATACAATGTTGTTATAGAGGCATTTGTTGCTTAAGGGACACTGTTCTTTTTTAGCACAATTGCAGGATTTCCTTTCTTCACCCTTCTTTGCTGTGTTGCTTTCATTTTGTTGGATGAATCAATTATATTTTTAAGGTTAGGCATGCATGAATATGATAGTTTGATGGTGTTCTTGTTGAATATTTTGGACAATTTGTGTGTTCTTTTGGGAAGGATGCTGTCAAAATTTTGAAAAATTCTTTTCCTACGTTTGTTTTTTACTCGTCCATCATATGGAGGGTTGTACCATGTGATTTTCCTTTTCCTGCTTTTTTTTTGTTTTTGTTCATGTTGTTTATCTGGGTTGTATTGTAGTTTGTAGCTGTACCACTTTTTTGCAATGCCTCTTGGTATTCTGCTGCTGCATTGTTGAATACTCTTTCATTATGTGACAGATTAGATAATCTCTTGTTTATGCCATTGGGTATGGTTTTTAGTATAGATGGTGGGTGGTTGCTATTGATGTTTACATAAATGGGTGTGTCATTAGGTTTCTTGTATGTTTATATATATGTGTTGTTGAGGTCAAGTGTTATGTCTAAGTAGTTCACTACCTTTTTTGTTTGCTTCGATGGTGATTTTTAAGTTATGGTTTTGGAAAATTTTGCATAGTTCTTTTTTCTTGTTTTCATGGTTCTTGGATTGTTGTTGTTTAGCGCGGCGAGGCCGTCGTCTCTGTACAGTCCGACTTGTTTTCCGAGTTGCTTTTTGTGTTGGATAGTATAAACAGTCCGACTAGTTCGCATGTTTTCGGCACCGTCATACGATCCCATGGTCACATCAAATGTTGAGTTTTTTTTATTCGTTTTTGATTGATCCATGTATCATTTCTGCTGTAGAGTAAAGTTTTCTTGGTGTGGAAAAATGATTTCCATTTCTGACCCTGTTATGTCTGTGTGTTTATTAGCAAATTTCAGAGCTTTAGTGAGTAGCTCTTCGTCTATGGATGGGTAGAAGTCTACTATGTCGAATGTGATGAATACTGTGTGTTCTCTGTTTGTTAAGGTTTTTTGAACCATTGGATAACTTCATATGTGTTCTTCCAGAGGTTGTATTCAGTGTTTGATTTTATATTTTTTTATGGCTTTTTCTAAGATTTTCTTACTTATTTTTGCCCAGTTCAGATTTAGATGGGTTTATTAGTCTACATGTTGGGTTGTTGTGGAAATTGGGTTTATGGTCTTTAAGGGTTATGAAGGCTTTCTTTTATTGCAGTTGTTTCCACCCTGTCACCTAGATCCATGTGGTGTACGAGTTCTTTTTTCTTTTTTTCGGATGTTGTTGTGTATGGTTTTATCAGCTTTTTTGTAGTTTTTTCTGAATGTTTTTTATCAAGAAGTTGTGAGTACTCGTTTGGTTCCATTTTGTAGTAATTACTGGTTTTGTCAGCCTTCACGAATATTTTTTTTTATCATTTTGTATTTTTTTTTTTCATTTTTTAATGATGTTTGGAAATCGTTGTTTGATTTTTTGAATTCTATGTTGGCTATCATTCTTTTCATTTTATCCTCAAAAGATTTCATTTCATCTAACATTTGATGTGACCATGGGATCGTATGACGGTGCCGAAACATGCGAACTAGTCGGACTGTTTTATACTATCCAACATCCAAAAGCAACTCGGAAAACAAGTCGACTGTACAGAGACGACGGCCTCGCCGCGCTAAACAACAATCCAAGAACCATTGAAAACAAGAAAAAAAACTATGCAAAATTTTCCAAAACCATAACGTAAAAATCACCATCGAAGCAAACAAAAAGGTAGTGAACTACTTAGACATAACACTTGACCTCAACAACCACATATATAAACCATACAAGAAACCTAATGACACACCCATTTATGTAAACATCAATAGCAACCACCACCCACCATCTATACTAAAAACCATACCCAATGGCATAAACAAGATTATCTAATCTGTCACATAATGAAAGAGTATTCAACAATGCAGCAGCAGAATACCAAGAGGCATTGCAAAAAAGTGGTTACAGCTACAAACTACAATACAACCCAGATAACAACATGAACAAAAACAAAAAAGAATTTTTCAAAATTTTGACAGCATCCTTCCCAAAGAACACAAATTGTCCAAAATATTCAACAAGAACACCATCAAACTATCATATTCATGCATGCCTAACCTAAAAATATAATTGATTCATCCAACAAAATGAAAAGCAACACAGCAAAGAAGGGTGAAGAAAGGAAATCCTGCAATTGTGCTAAAAAAGAACAGTGTCCCTTAAGCAACAAATGCCTCTATAACAACATTGTATATACCAAGCCACTGTGACATCAGAAAATGAAAAAAAGAAACATACATAGGGATCACTGAAAATCACTTCAAAACCAGATACGCAAACCATAACAGTCATTCAACAAAGAAAAATACAAAAACCAAACAGAACTGAGCAAATATATTTGGAGACTTAAAGAAAAAAAATAAACTATAACATATCCTGGAAAAATCATAAAAAGGGCATCACCATACAACAACATTTCAAAAAGATGCAACCTATGTTTCAACAGAAAAATGGTTAATACTATGCAAACCATACTTAGCAACCCTAAATACTAAAGTAGAAATAGTAAACAACTGCAGGCACAAATGGAAATCGTTGTCAGCAAACGCACCCTGAACTGTAAACAACCCAAAAAAACCGAACAATACGTGCAGCCAATCCGCACGTGCAAACAGTGACATCAGGCCATATAACACCGGCAGTAGGCGCCCCAAAACCATCCTGACGAGAGCGCTGGCGCGAGAGCAATAGCTCGAAACAAATTTGTTGGTTTTAATCTTCATTTTAACCATAATTTTAAACTTATATACATACATACATACATACATACATATATATATATATGTGTGTATGTGTGTGTGTGTGTGTGTGTGTGTGTGTGTGTGTGTGTGTGTGTGTGTGTGTGTCTTACTTCCCTCCTTCCTCACCCACCCTACTGCATTTAATCGTCTCTTACTTATTCTCGTTCCCTTAGTTTAGCATACCTTTAAAAGGAAAAAAAAGGGTAAGTTTTTTTTTCTTACAGATGGCATTTTCAGGAGGATAGAAATAAGCTACCATTTCGTAGCAAAAAAAAAAAAACCATTTACAACCAAAAAGGTTTCTGAGATTCATAAATGTCTAGCTTAGGAATGGCGAACAAAAAGTATTCAGCCTTATCTTATGATTATTTGATATGTTGCTGAAATACATGATTTATAAAACTTTTTCAACTCAAGATATCTGACCTACGTAGGTAGTGAAGTACGTAGGTGAGGAAAACGAAGAAGACGACGGCGACCTCGACGAAGACGACTTTAATGAAGAAGAATTAAAAAAAAAAAAAAACGACGATGACAATGTGACGACAATGATGATGATGATGATGATGACGACGACGACGACGACGACGACGGCGACGACGACGACGACGACGACGACAAAGAAGAAGAAGAAGAAGAAGAGGAGGAGGGAGAAGAAAGGAGAAGGAGAAGGAGAAGAAGAGTAAGTAAGAAGAAGAAGGAGAAGAGGAGAAGAGGAAAGAAGAAGAAGAAGAAGAAGAAGAAGAAGAAGAATAAGAAGAAGAAAGAAGAGGAGGAAGAAGAAGAGTCAGAAGAAGAAGAAAAGTCAGAA
>JADBJO010000151.1:757393-759893 GCA_016801955.1 Conus betulinus
GGTAACAACAGAACAAGGTGAATAGGACGCAGACACGAACACTGATGGTCAGGGGGAAAAAAAAAAAAGTTGAACTTTCAAACAAATGCGTGCAAGGATTGGAAACCAAAAAAAGCCAACAACGACACACTGCAGACTAAACACAGTGATTACAAACTGACACACAGACAGAGTGTGTGGCAAGAGGTTGTTTGCTTGGTGCCTGTGTGTCTGATGGGATGCTATTGGTCTGTCCCATTGTCCATAGCCATGTCTGTGCACTGTGTTTTCGTAGGTGTGTTCGTCTGTCTGTTTGTCTGTCTGTCTGTCGGTCTCATTCTTTCTGTCAGACCTTCTCTCTCTCTCTCTCTCTCTCTCTCTCTCTCTCTCTCTCTCTCTCTCTCTCTCTCAGCAATATGTGTCTATGAACATAGATAAATTTGTAAAGAATGCCCGAAGTGAATTTAGGTTTGGTGTTTCATCTATATTCACACATTCGTTTAGGCATACAAGAACAACGAGCCACGGTTGTTATGTCCACTGTGTTCATCTGCTGTGGAAGATGAGATCCATGTGTCCTTATGTGTCCAGCTTACAGTGATTTAAGAAAAGAATTCATTCCAAAACAAAATCACATGACTCCATGTATGTTCAGGTTGTGCCTTTTACTTTCATCACCTAACGTTGTAACGATTCGAAGCTTGTCACTGTACTTATTAAAAGCCTTTGCAAGATGTGCTGTCATCATTAATTATTACTACTTTGCATTGACTCGCAAATATGTGTTTATACACTGTGTGTGGCTATTGTTTGTAACTGTATTTTGATTGAGGCCCATCAGAATAGGCCAAAGGTCTTCTGATTAAAGAATTAATTGATTCATTCATGTCACACAGAGCGTAAAAAGAGAGGAAGAATAAAGAAGAGAATAGTGACAGCGTTGTGCGTGTTCTATTTTTCCCCAGTTTCATTCACACACTTCCTCACCACACTCACATTCTGCAAAAACGTTTAGTTTTAAGCGGACATCCCAGAAAGGACAAACATTTCAGTAACTGATATCTTGTTTCCTCCTAACACAGAGTTCACTCCCAAACTACATACATACTTCTAAGTTAACAGACATCCAGTTCAAATCCCCCCCAGTTTTTGGGATTTTCACACACTCCGCACAAACAGGTTTTCTTTGGCTTCCACTCCAGCCACCCTTGGGCGAGACACCAAACTAGGGAAGGACGTCCACACAGCAGCAGCAACTCTTTCTGCTTGTCTCCGGCCGTACCCACTCATAGTTGTGCTGGTGTTATGCTTTGAGGTGCCTGCACTTAGAAAAGAAGGAAACCAAGGTGCCTCAAGTGTGCACCTTTACCAGCAGCACGTTTCCTGTGTCATTCAAAAAACCCTTCAGACTGAAATGTTCCTGCATGAAGGACAGCCTCTTAACTTCAAAGGTTTATCTGTGGCTGTCTGATACTTAGGATTTAATTGTGTGTCTGTACATCTATCTGCCTGTCCCTCTCTGGTCTCTCTGTCTGTCTCTTTGTCTTTATCTCTTTGTCTTTGTCTCCCTCTCTCTCTCTCTCTCTCTCTCTCTCTCTCTCTCTCTCTCTCGATGAGCTTAAAAAAAAAAAAGTAAATTTATTTTTATCCAACTACCTGCTATAAATGAAGTTGTTCATTCTTTGGGTCGACCTGTCTGTTTATCTCTCCCTCCCCTGATGATTTTCCTTGTCACGTCGGAGAACTGCCATGTCGAAGACTTGGAATGGCAGAACGAAGGAAAGAAGGGTAAAAGGGGAATCGATCTGATCACTCAATTGTCTCTCAGCATGTCTCATTCCAGCTACGTTTTCCAGCCCACTCCACGCTGTGCTGAAATCACAACCTCCCACTTAATTAGCCGTCTAGCCCGACTGTTCTGATCTCTTCTTCACTTTATCTTTCTGTCACCCTTCACCTCACCAAACCACAATCATCGCCTGTCTCCATCTTTCCCATGTGTGGTCTTTTGTCTTTGCACTTTCATGGTTCCCTCATTTCACCTGAATGCTTCAGTCTCATTAAAAGAAAATCTTTTCTTTCTTGTTGATCTATTTCGCATTTCTCTTGTAGATCTAGACGCTGTGTATAAAACTTTCTATCTGTTTCCGTTTCCCTGCGATACTGTCTCTGTATGTTTCTGTCTCTCTGTCTGTCTCTATTTGTCTCTGTCTCTGTCTCCCTCCGTATCTCTTTTTGTCTCTGCCTCTGTCTCTGTCTGTCTGTCTGTCTGTCTATCTGCCTGTCTGCCTGTCAGTCTGTCGGTCTGTCTGCCTGCCTGCCTGCCTGCCTGCCTGCCTGCCTACCTGCCTGTCTGTCTGTCTGTCTGTTTGTCTGTCTCTCTGCTTGAGGTTTTCGTTGTAACTAACCTTATTTTCAGTTTAGTACAGTTAGCACAACTTTAGCACGAAGATCACATGCACATATCCGTACACAGCATGAGTGTGCGCGCGCGCACGCGCACGCACACGCACTCACACAC
>JADBJO010000151.1:769893-774893 GCA_016801955.1 Conus betulinus
GATATTACAAGCAATCGGTCCATTTTCAGTTTTCAGCTCTTGCAAGTTAAGTTCACACTAGAATGTAGAACGTTCATTATTAACAAGACATTTTTCAAGATCGCTGGGAAATAAGAAAAAAGAAAGCTGAGCTGAAAGATTGCCTCTGAAACGTCTACACAGATAGATAGACAGACAGACAGACAGACAGACAGACAGCCAGCCAGCCAGCCAGCCAGCCAGACACACACACACACACACACACACACACACACACACACACACACACACACACACACACACACACACACGCACACACGCACGCACGCACGCACTCACACACACACACACACACACACACACACACACACACACACACACACACACACACACACACACAGAAGAATGTCGGCCACTACACAGCAGTTGAAACATTTGTTTAAAAAAAAAAAAAAACTGTCGCACGTGTACTCGACTAAGTTGTACTAATCATGCAGACCTAACACAATAATGGTAAACGCTCTCAGTGCCTGCGTGAGACACCAAAATCTCTCAACGAAGAAAAACCTACTAACATTGCTTGCGAGAACTATCGTAGAGTCTGTTACGTTAGGTGTGAAAACACAACCATCCCTGCAACATACAAACCTACAATAATATTTAACACGCCCAGTTCACACTACCCCCAGGCTACAAACACCACCCGCTACGCTGAAAACACTATCACAACAGTAAAGCACAATAGGATGGCAAAAGTACATGATATCAGGATACATTTTGATATGAGGCTGTTCTCAACCGTCTCGAAGTAATCTTTCTTGCAAGTTAAGGTGATCATTATGGAGTAAGGTCCCTTTATTTCTTTTTCGCAAAAAAAAAAAAAAAAAAAAAAAAAAGAAAAAGAAAAAAAAAAAATCTGTCTTAAAAAATGTATGAGGAATAACGTTGTGTAAAAACGTTAGTGCAGCTCAAGTGAACTTGTCGAAGTCAGTAGTAGGGAAAGTCAAAACAAAGTTAACTGAACAGTTGCTTGGAAAAGTGTGGAGTGTTGTCTTTTGCCTGCGTAGCTTATCATGTGTACTGGCGAGGGTTTTTACATCGTAAAGGTAGTGTTTACAGGGTACGCAAAACTGACCACCTTAGTGTCCAAAACATACGGTGTAAGCACTATGGTATTTTTTTTTTTTTATAGGGCAATCAATATAAAGCGATTTCCGGAAATCTGATATGGAGGTAATCTGTGTGAGCGAGCGAGAGTGACTCGACCATTTTTCATTATACAAATATCGCTGCTGGGCACGCCCAAGGCCAGTTTCCCTCACGTATCAGCTTAACCGCTCAGTCAGAGAGAGAGAGAGAGAGAGAGAGAGAGAGAGAGAGAGAGTAAATGCCAAAACACCGCTGCTGTGAAATAGTGCGCCCGTAATGCACGTAGTAGGTATTCCGATTGTTAAGCTGGCTAACGTTTTCAAATACAAAAAACAATGGGTCTCAGTCTCTCTAGATTGGTTTTCTTGACCCCTAAACTGATAAAAGGCAACTTTCTCTCTGCAATAGAGAGGCAAGCGTTCTCCTCCCCTGCTTCTGTTTGGGAGTAGGTATGTTACGAAGGTCTTCAAGGCATCACAGGAAAGGGGCCAGAAACGTTTGGTTTCTCGTGACTGAGACTCATTGCGTGGGTTCACTGCTCAGAGAATTGATCTCAACTCTGTGTGACATCTCCTTCCTGGAGACAACAGTGGGGAAGTGGGGAGGGGGGGGGGAGGGGGGGAGAGGGGGGGGGAGATTATTTGTGAAGAAAAGGTTTTTCTGTGACAACCAGAAAAGCACAGAATGATTTCTGCCATAATTTTAACCATGTTTGAATTGTAAAATCCATGAAACGGATAGAACACAATGCAAGACCTCTTCAAATCTTGGCATCAGAAAACAATAACACCAATAGCAACAACAACAACAATAAAACCTGAACATTGTGATGTTAAAGCATTACAAACGGACGAGGTCTGACGTCAAGGTCAAGTTTGTGCGTTCCAAAAAGGAAAACTTAATAAGACGAAATACCCATTTACAAATGACGCATAATATGTAATGTATTAATTCTGTATTGTATAACCACTTTCTGTTGCAATTACTATTCACATTTTTTTTCATAGACTGTTAAGTTTCATTTCGCCAAAACTCCGTTTTTGTCAAATCTTCCATCCTCTGTCAGCACACACACACACACACACACACACACACACACACACACACACACACACACACACACACACACACACACACACACGCACGCACGCACGTACGCACGCACGCACACACACACTATTTTGTGTAGATTCTCAATCGGTACTCTATGCTTTAAGATCATCAGATTACAAGAAAAAGACCAAAATTATCTTAGAAATCAGTCAATTAATTCATATCTTAAGTTTAAAAAGGGACCAACGTTTCCTTCTGCTGGGTTCCTTCACATCTTGGGTTTTCTTCAAATGAGTGGGCTGACAAAGTAGCAAAAAAAGGGCGCTAGACAAGGCACAGAATCCACTGAAACTCATGTTTTTTTTATCCATTCAGGAGGGTTATCACTTGCTGGAACAAGCAGTACGGAGTAGAATTAAAGGTTATACCATGAGTAAAGATAGACTCTCCAAGAATAAGTATATTGATTTCTCGTGGTTTGGATAACAAATCATATTTGAATCATACTGGCGTAATCAAATTCAGACAGGTTAGTTCGCTATCTTACAGGATAAAACTTAATGCGTTCATCACAAAATACAGCAAAAATGTTAGAGGTTTATGTGGTGAACAAATTTCTAGCAAGCACATAATTTTTGAATGTCAGAGGTTAAGACCTATCTTACCAGTGATTTCTGAAAATAGTATTGAAGGCGTTTTCAAAAATGCTACTAGTTTGTTTATTTATTTGAAATGTTTACTTCATAGTCCTGTAGACATTTGTTATAGACTAGTTGATTGTAATTGTTGTTAATGCTCATTTTTTCTGACCTTTTTTCTTCCCCCTTATCAAAGAGACATAAACACATGCACACACAATTACGGTACCCCTCTCCTCCTCCTCCTCCCGATCCATCCACTCCCTCCCCCTCCCCTCCCCCCGTCTAATATCACTATGTGGATAGACGTTAAATTGAAGACAACAACAACAACACACACACACGCACGCACACACACGCACGCACGCTCGCTCTCGCTCGCATGCCCGCGCGCGCGCGCGCGCGCGCACACACACACACACACACACACACACACACACACACACACACACACACACACACACACACACACACACACGCATGCATGCACGCACGCACACGCACACAGACACATACACACATGCACACACACATTAGCACACGCCCTTTTGTCTCTTTCAGTTGGATTCTGATTTTACACAGTAACACTCTTAGTGAAAAGATGTCGAACTGAACGACGACAACAAAAACGTCAACACACAATAACAACCGCAACAAGAATAACAAGAAGAACGACAGCAACAAAAAACAACGGCAACAACAACAACAACAACAACAAAAGCAGCAACACCACCACCAAATAACAACAACAAAAGTAACAGCAACGACAGCAACGATAACAACGACAATAAACGCTAACACAAATCCCAGTCCCCAAACACAAATCCCAGTTCGTCAGTTAAGTCTGGCTACTCCCCCTTCTCTTCTCAACTTCCACCACCACCCTTTGCTTTGTTTCTTGTTTTCTTTCTTTCTTGTTGTTATTGTTTCTCTTTTTCCTCTTGACAGAAAAAAAATCAGTCACACGAGAACCGCTCCGCTTCTCCGACCCCATCCCCCCAACCCCTCGCTCCCTCTGCCTCCCAAAATAAGCCTGGCCCTCCTCTTCCCTTGTCTTCCTTTCCACCGTTTCCTCTTTTTTTTTTTTATTTCGTTTTATTTTTCTTCTTCTTTTGCCCTTTGGCAGCTGACATCAGTCACCGTGAGGCCTATACCCCTCCCCCCCCCCCCCTCCACCTTTGCTTCTCCTTTCCCCTTTCTCCCATTCCCTGCTCGCCAGGCCGCCTCCTACCCCAGGGTGATTGTTTTCTGATTTGTCCGCCTGTCTGTCTGCGTTGGTGTCCTTCGTCTGTCTGAGTATGAACGTCTGTCCATCCGCCCACATGACCGTGCGATACAAGGTGACTTATCTAATATATCAAGTGTGTCATGTCTGTCTGTCTGTCTGTGTGTCTGTTCGTGACCTTGATGCCTACACAAACCCACCGCTTTCATAATTATGATCTTCTCCAACGCTGACTGCCTTTGAGGCCCATTGTGCTGTCTTTGCTTCGCAAATTCTTTGACAGCTGATTTCTGGTCATAATTTATGTTAAGCCAGCTTTTTTTTTGTTGTTGTTGTTTTGAGCTCAGTAACAAGTCTTCTTCTACTTATATAGCGGCTACGCTTGGTTGGAGACCAAACTCTGAGCACGTTATGATCAAAAGCTCTCGGTCACCCGATAGAAAACTCAAAGCAATATCAAGTTTTGAAAGGAACCATCAGGACAGAAAGTTTCCGGAAATGAATGACTTTGTAGGAAATGGAACCCACGACCTTCCCGGGAGTCCGCGATGCTAACCGCTTTGCCACGGAAGGTGGTTTCCCCTTACCCTTAAATTTAGTTTTGAGTCTGAATTGCATCGCATCACTTCATCAGTACAACAGATTGTGTGGTATTCGACGTGTTTGTTACTGTAGAATGAATCGCCACCCGTATTTTTTTCTGTCTGCGTATATTTCATGCTACTATCTGTGTACAACATGTTGCTAGAGACAACGTTTCCTGTTGCCATGAGCTCTTTTACGTTAGTTTAGGACATCAGTTTAATGTCTCAAACAGAAGAGTCACTCTCAGAGAGCCATTCAGAGTGTAACACAAAGGGAGTGCTCAAACCAACAAAACAACGAGGACAAACTTCATCACCCCCATCACCCCCCAAAAAAAAAAAAAAAAAAAAAAAAAAGAAAAAAAAGGAAAA
>JADBJO010000151.1:784893-789893 GCA_016801955.1 Conus betulinus
TGGGGGCAGGAGGGGGGGGTAAGGGGGGGTAACAATCTCCCTCCAGAGAGGAAGGAGGGGAAGGGAGACAGGGATGCAGTTACTGTCCTCCGTTTGGCCTTTTGTGTGGTGGTTCCCTGCCAGTATGGGATCACAATCGACCTTAGTCAGACACACTGCTACCCCTTAGTGTGTTGCCTCCTGTTTGATGCATCCAATTAGCTTCCCTTTATTCTTTTAGATCCTAAAGCACAGGCCCAACTACAATTCCTTTATTTTAATGGACCATTAGAAAATTTTTGGTAATCTTTCTGTTTCTTCCATTTCCCTTGTCTGCTCTGTGTTGTCTCATGAAGGACCTGTAGGTTTTTTTAAATCTGTCTGTTTCTTCCATTTCCCTTTTCTGCTCTCCATTGTCTCATTTAGGGACCTGTTTTTTTTTCTTTCTGCTTGTTTCTTCCAGTTTCTTCCATTTCCCTTGTCTGCTCTGCGTTGTCTCATTAGGGACCTGGGTTTTTTTTTTAGTCTTTCTGTTTCTTCCATTCCCCTTTTCTGCTCTGTGTTGTCTCATTAGGGACCTGTCTGGGGTTTTTTTGTAATCTCTCTGTAATCTTTTTTTTTCATTTCCCTTGTCTGCTCTGTGTTGTCTCATTAGGGACCTGTGGGGTTCTGACGTTTTCCCCGAGATGTTAGGAATACTACAGAACTACAGGCGGCGTCACGTGCCAGATGCACCATGGGTGGACTGAACCACCGACTAAGATGGAGTGTCTTCAAGGAATGGACAGTAGACACTAGACGGACGTAAACACACGGTTGTGTCCACAATAGAGAACACAATGATTTCAACTGTTCTCACCGGAGGTTTTAACACATTTACACTTTCAAGCCCTTAAATGGATTCTGTGTCTTCTCCTTTTTTTACCCACGTCCTCCCAATTGCTTCTTTTGAGAGCGTTAAAATCATTTTCAGGATGATTTAAGACTTGTTTACCTGCACTCGTTTTCCAACCCCACTATTCGTTTATATTTCTCAGTTGTTGTGTTGTACTGCCTGAAAAAAGATCGAGAGGTTGAGGTCCGTTTATTTAGTGTTAGGTAAGTTCACCAAGTGTATTTCAGTTATTTCCCCATTACTAAGAAAAAAAAATATCGTAGCACAGCTGGCTGGCGTCATGGCATCTTGATACTGATAACTGCCTGTAGATAGCTCGTGCAGAGCCTGCGACAGAAGATCTGGATGCAGCTGTGTCTGAGGAGACTGGAAATGCGGGCTTGAGAATCAATACCACTCACAAAGCTATTAATCACAAAATGACCATCCCTTGTCCCCTTTCACTGGATTAAACAACACCAAACAAAAAGTGAAAAATAAAATAAAAACAAAAAAATATACAATAGTCCTATAACGAATAAAACGCATGACAAAAACATACTTAAAATAAAAAAAAATGGGAAAACATATACTCCAGAGATACGACAGTAAAAGCAGCATATGAAATGAATATAAAAGCTTACAGAAGCCGTAAAACAAAAATCTGGATGGGAGGGGGGGATTTGAGGGATACTGTTTAATAGGATTAGTGACGAAGAAGCGACACATCAAAGTCATCGAAAAAAAGGGGGGTGGGGGGGGGGGGGGGGGGGGGGGGGGGGGCAAAGGGAGATAGGGAGGATTAGGCGTCTGGAGAGGTGAAGGAACGGACAATGAGGTAGAGGTGAGACAGAAATGCGGAGGGGAGGGAAAGAGGGGCTGCGTGAGAGACAAGGACTGATCCAGTGAAATCTTCATTCCCCATGTTTTATGAGTAGTAGGTAGGCTGTATGTTGTCACTGAATTTCTGATGTATGCGATAATAAAAGTCGCGATAATAGAAAGAGAGAGAGAGAGAGAGAGAGAGAGAGAGAGAGAGAGAGAGAGAGAGAACGTGATCAAGAAAACTGTTTATACCAGATTGTGACTCGGGGTGGGAGAGAGAAGGGTGGGATGGGGGTTATGGGAGGGGGTAGGAGGGGTTAGGTTGGAAAGAGATTGGGAACATGGCCGTCATGTGGTCATGGATTTTCAGTTCGAGTTCAGCGCTCGCAGGCTGTCCAGGAGGGACCAGGTAGAGTCTTCTCCGAGATGCGCTTGGAAGACAGACCTGAGGTATCAGACAAGGCTGACAGACCACAGCAGGTTTTCGTAGTTCCAGCCCTCAAGATAAATCACTCCTTTTCTGCTGATAAGATTTTTTTTAAAAACATGTTTTATTCCACATAGTACGTAGGTATACAGAAATTAAGCACGAGAATAAATAACTAATGTTACTCGTAGTATATACTAACTTACACGTTGCAAAAATGCAATGCGATAAAACGAAATCATTGAGAGACAGACAGACAGACAGACAGACAGACAGACAGACAGAAGCAGGCAGAAAACACATGAGGGTGTGCAAGTGTCTGGAACCTGGCAGTGGGTGGCTTGCAATACCTGAAAGCCGAAAAGGTTCTGCATAATTCCATGGGGGATGTGTAGGGATATGTAACGTACATGCTGGACAAAGATACAATCACAACAATAATAAACTAACGTACAAATTGACTCGCACTCAAAATGTATACCTACTAAGAGAGTCTAATACGGAAGCTATTTGCAAAGCAAAAAAAAAAAAAAAAAAAAAAAAAAAACTTCGTACAAAAAATATGTTTCACGCACTGCATATTCTTCGAGAACAGGTCTGTTCTTTTTTTTTTTTTTTTTTTACAAACCTAGTGGCAGTTAATGACACTGGCATTCCTGTAAAGTCTACATGTGTCTGAATACTAAGTGCATGTTCGCTCTGCATTCCACTGATGCTGTCGCGAGAGTAGGAACAATAAGTAAAAAATTGACACGAAGATTCATCGGCTAGTTTTAAAAGGGACTAGTGTGACATTTTTCTAAATGCTATCACCTTGTGGAATTTCTTATAACGATTTGGAAGACAGGACATCAAAGAGAGAAGCAATAAAGATAAGACAAATCAGTGGAGATATGTATTCCCATCAGTGTTCAAGACCCGTGATTGTTTGCTATAAAAAGTAATTTCAAATCGCTTTAAGCAAATAGGTGGAAACGCAAGAGAAACGTGCAGCAGAAGGTCTTCAGAGAAACAGCCAGCCACAGGCAAGGTTTCGCCCCTGAGCTGTCTACACTCTCTGGCGGCATCCAGGTCACGAATTAAACGGATGGCCTTCTGCTGTCATTATGTTCTGTTTGGCGCTATCAAGTTTCAAAAGGATGAAAACGAATTTTTGACCCGATCTATCTATCACAGTCAAACTTTGAAACATTAACATTTCATTCGAATACGGTCAAAAAGAGAAAGTATCTTCAAAGGTTTTCAGGTAAACACTGTAATTGTTTTAAAGATTTGAGTGAAATGCCATAAAAACTAAATTCAGATAAAATGTTAAGTTCCATATCATTAAAGATGTCTAATTTAGCATATAGGTTTTTTGCGCGCCAAGCTAAAAAAAGCTTATTAATTAAAAGCCTATTAAGTTCATTCTTTTTCCGCGCATATGACGTAAGTCCGTGGACGTTAAACTGAAAGTAATAGACTGGCTCACATATCACTCAAAAAAGGTAGCTTTTGAAAAAAAAAATTTTTGCAAGACTTGATCAACGTGTCAGTTAGACACTAGACCACGTCGTAGAGAAATAAACAAAATTTCGATGAACATGAAAATTCCACTAGTTTAAGAAGTAGAAAATGGTGTGTTCCGAGTGTTGATAACTAATCAGAAAAATCGCTACCACCGCAAGGCCGGCTTGCATTCCACCTATTTACAGGGAATAAACACATAGCCAGTATCTATGGCTCTTAAGAAGACTTAAGCTCTCATCATGAAGAGGTTGGAGGTGACTTCTTGTGGTGCTAGTCTCAACAGCAGCAACAACGACGACAACAACAACAAAAAAAACAGCAGCAATAACAACAGGTATGCACGTGGGTAAAAATACACCTCCCCGGCTCTAACACACATGTGCATTCATACACACACACACACACACACACACACACACACACACACACACACACACACACACACACACACACACACACACATACGCACACACGCACGTACGCAAGCACGCACGCACGTAATCACGCACGGACGCAAGCATGCACGTACGCACGCGCGGGCGCGCGCGCACACACACACACACACACACACACACACACACACACACACACACACACACACACACACACACACACACAGACACACACACAGACACACACAGACACAGACACAGACACAAACCAGACACACACACACACACACACACACACACACACACACACACACACACACACACCAGACCAGACACACACACACACACACACCACACACACACACACACACACACACACACACACACACACACACACACACACACACACACACACAGATATGCGAAGCTCAAGGACGATGGCTAAGTAAACTAAGTTCACACGCACGTTTTCCTCTATTCAAAGATGCAGGAGGATTACCCTCTTCTGAGGTAAAGAAGATTTATCACTGTATTTTTCTGCCTCTTCAAATAAGCACGGATACGACTGTCCCCTGGACGCTGTTCTATGAAGCCCACGGCAAACTCTACAGCATGGACAAGAGTGACTGTAGACAGGTGGTCATCTTCTTAGATATTTTCAGTGTTCTTCAAAAATTATTACAAAACGTCAGTTTTGGAGTGTTTTTCTATGTATTTTCTGTGCTTGCCATAAAACGTCATTTTTTTAAATTTGTTCTCTGTGCTTTTTACAGAATGTTATTTTGGGGAGTGCTTCTTTTAGAAATATCAGAGCCATAGCATCTGTCTTCTTCAAAGGTATATCCTGCCAGTTATGTAATATTAAGGCCTTAGCATTGTCTGCTTCAAAGATATATTGTGTTAGATATGTAATTTCGGGGCCATAGCATCTGTCTTCTTCCAAGATATACAGTACAAGTTATGTTATATCAGGGCCGTAACATCTGTATTCTTC
>JADBJO010000151.1:794893-799893 GCA_016801955.1 Conus betulinus
TTTTTGTGTCTGTTATATATTTCTCCATGAAGTTTCACAACATCAAGTTGACGGAAAATCTGCATAGTTTGCGTTTACTATGCACTCTGTGTTAATTTTACACACCCACACACCCCCACACCCATCCCCACCACCCCACACACACACACAAACACACACACACACACACACACACACACACACACACACACACACACACACACACACACACACACACACACACACCCCCCCCCTACCCAGTGTCATCATCTGAATTTCATCGATGACGTTCTTTACCACACTGACCTGCCAAGGCAAACAGAATGGACGAAACTCCACTCTGTTCAACAGTCAACACAGGTAATGGGTTTGTGACGCTGCATTAATTATGTCAATAGTCTGCTTAGACTGACAAAACGTGGGATACATTGGTCAGTATTTGCCAGTTGCCTTCAGGTTCAATGTCCACGCTGCATTCTTCGTCGGACATCAGCGAGATTCGAACTTGGAACGTCTGATTGTGAACTCGCTTCTCAACCTCTAGGCAAAACAGGTATCCAGTGATCGATATGAAACGTGCAGGCGATATTTCATCCTTTAGGTGCCATGAATATCTTTCCCACCCCCTGCCTTCAAACACTTACACACCAATGATCAATTGTGATATGCTACGAACACACACTTCTTTCTAAATAAAACTTTCTGTTTATTTCTGCCTTATTTGTTTTATTCATCTATCCATTTTTTCTCTTCTTTTATCACTTTTGCTTCTTTCATGTTTGTCTGTTGTTGTCCTTCCGCAAAAATGGAATCCTTAAAATGTGTTAAACTGTATTTCCACTCAGATTGACAAATAAAGCTTTTATGAACAAAACGTTGCTCGATAGACTGGTTCGTAGGTTCGTTTTGGTTGGCTAGCCAGTTGAGTGCTTGAGGGTTGTTGATTAGACTGATAGGAAATTTCTGACTGGTAGACAGTTCTTTGTCTGTGTGGTTGATGAGTTGGATTGCTCTCTTTTCATAAAAGTGTCTGATGTCCTGTTTGAAACATACTGTATGAATGTTGTTTGCTTCTTTGTTCATCGTCAGTGTGTCATGGTTTATGCTATGGTGTATCATTAATAGGTTTAATCGCCACGGGTTACTAGAATCTTTATGGGTGGTCGCTACATGAGCATTGAGTGGTGGCGTGAGTAACTGTACTGGGATACAATACAGAACTCTAGACAAAAAATGCCCTGCAACTAAACAAACGAGCAACCATACCAGCAGAGAAATAAACGAAGGAAACATTCATTCCGTTCAACGAATCATGACGAGAAAGAGATTTACATGTATTCTCGATGGTGGACGTCAATGAAAACCACCACCGGAATGACATAGATTGCCACGGTCTCTCCATCATGATCCCCTTCCTCTTACCTTTCCTCCTCCCCTTCCCCAAGGTTGACAGGTCTTGTCTTTAACAGAGAGACTCTCCGAGAGGAAATTAGTAACCAAGTCTCTCTCTCTCTCACACACACACTCTCTCTCACTCACTCACACACACACAAGAGATAGACACACAGAGACAGAGACGGAGATACAGATACACACACACATACAGACACACAGACACACTCCACACACACACACACACACACATACTCAGACACGACACAGACACTCCACACACACACACACACACACACACACACACACAGAACACAGACACGCACAAGGTTCTCGAAACTCATCGTTAATCTCTTTGGAGAACCAGAAACGCACGAAAGAACAATGACAAACTGATTCCATCCGCTAGTACCATCATGTTTTTGCGATGGAAAGTCCACACTTATCCTGCTGATGTTGACAGTATTTCCTCTAGGCAGGAATAGAAATAAGAATGTTAAGGAATATTCTACTGCCATGTGACAAAAAAACAACAACAGGTTTTGTAGAGTATAGGGAATTAGTTTAGAGCCTGCTGTCCACGTCATATTTTGAGATCGAAGGATGTTTGTGTCTGTTAGGAGAGAGTGAGAGAGACAACTCTGCTTGTGGCGTGATCGACCACACATTGCCTGTTAAGATGCTGTAGGACACCCCCTGTTGTTTGTTCTCTTGACACTATATTATGAAGAGCGAACTGGAAATAATGGGGAAGCGTCTGGACCAAATCGATCGACGTATTAGAAGGGAAAACGAGATATAGTGGGTACAACAAGACTGTGTTCCTTTAGTGAAAACATTTTCTGCAACACAGCGTGAGAGTCAGAAAACGACACTCTTTTGAGCAACATGTGTTTTTTTCCTCTAAAGATTATCCGCTTGGTAATTTGTCTGTTAATGTAAGTGCCTTGGTACGAACATAAACAGGGGAGCAGACAATTTCTGACAGAAGAAAAAGCACAGAGAAAGTGAATAAAAAAGGTCTACCGAAACTTTTCACAAAAGGTCTCATACCTGTCTATCAGTTATCAGAAGATTTTTGTTCTGTCTCTATCTAAGCAAGGGTACACGTTTTATATAATATTCCAAAATATAGTTTTATGTTACTTCTACTTGTTCACCTAAATTTAGTGTTAGGAAATTGAAATGAGGTGGGGAACAGTAAACAAGTATAGGGCAACTCCTGCTCCCGTCAGAAAATCTAACTTCAAGTAATTTTTAGTTAAGACTGGCACAACCTTTCAAATTTGAATAAGTCAGACAAATATAAACTTTTATATTAGTGGGGTAAAACACGCGCAGCCCAACGTCTCCGTTATCATAGTAATGATTTGGCAAAGAACTGAAGAGGGGGGGGGGGGATTGAAAATAAAGAAAATGGTAACATGAAATAAACAAACAAAAAAAAAAATATTTTTTCATTAGTTTGTGAGGAAACTATTGTAATTCCTCTTTATGCAAATCTATTTGTTTTGCTTGTTCCTAGGTCTATTGTAATTCCTCTTTATGGTCTATTGTAATTTCCTCTTTATGCAAATCTATTTGTTTTGCTTGTTTCTAGGTCTTTTCTTTATGCAAATCTATTTGTTTTGCTTGTTCCTAGGTCTTTCGTCCGCTGGATCAGATTCATGAAGAAGACACAACTGGTTGTGTCTATGCTCCTGGCATGAAATATAGACACACCACAGTCCATAATATCGTGGTGTTCTCACCCCCAAGGGTTAAAAAAGAATCCAACAGTACCCCCAAAACAGCCAGCGAAGGGTGGCAAATGAAAGAAAGCGAAAGTGTGGGGAGGAAAAAAGTTGCTGAAAAACTAAAGACATTATGCAAACAGTATAAAATATAAGGGACAATCTTTGAGCCTACGCTTGAGGGTCCACCCAAGGATGCAAGGGAGATCAAAAGACGAACACAAAGACGGACAGAAACAAATACAAATAATCTCAATTTAATTGAAACGAATTTAGGAATTCAAATGAGCAGACCGGCAAAAGAAACGAGGAGAGATATTAAAAAACAAAAGGAAAATGTTCAAAACCATATTTGAAATATTGATAAAATCCCATGGAAATACTGGATGTGATAATGAAAGCCTACTATGTAACAAAGAAGAATTTCCCTAGCACTTCTTGCCAATTTGGGTCGTGATCTGATCTTTATTTCTTATGCAAAGTACAATTTTCGTGAAACGTTTTCATGCTTTAAATGCAGTTGTCAAGTTCTGAAACAGTGGAGCAGAAAGAAGGTGGGGGGAGAGTTGAACTGCAGACGCCTTTTTGTTCCCCACACAGAACCAACCAACCAACCAACACACACACACACACACACACACACACACACACACACACACACGCGCGCGCGCGCGCGCGCGTGCGTGTGCGTGTGTGTGCGTGCGTGCGTGCGTGCGTGCGCGCTTGTTTGTTTGTGCATTCTGTTCAGATTTGTAGGTCACTGCCGTTTAATGGCTCTAACTATATTGCAGAGAGCGTGTAACTACAAGAGCAGACGACTTTCCCCAAATTTATGTTGCACAAAGTGACCTTTCCAAACACCAGTGCATTCATGGAAGGATCAAAAAGTATTTCGTGAACCTTAATAGGCGTTAACAGCGAGTTCAAAGCAGATTGCCTCTGTTGATCAGTGAAGAGTCCATCACTTTAATTTGCATTCACAGGGATATGAGGCAGTACCTAAGGTGCTTAATGAACAAACATGAATCACCAGGTTTTAGTGTGTGCTCGTGTGTGTGTGTGTGTGTGTGTGTGTGTGTGTGTGTGTGTGTTTGACAGACATTCAGACAGACAAACAGAAAGACAAAAACGCAACTATCCAGTTGAGCTCACGATCATGCCACATTTCGGATACATGTTGGTAAACATATTAAAACCCCTTGAGAAATGTGGAAAAAAGGATCAAATTTGTTAGAAAAATATTTGTAAAATATATAAACATGCGGCTGGAAGTTTTCGCCAGTTGAACTTTTATCCCCGGGTTTCCACTAAATGGCAGTGTTGCCGGGCTACAAAAATTTGGTCGTGAAAAGAATCGCTTGAAACCTAGCTGTCCTAGATCGAGTTGCAGCTGCTGATTCTCTGCCATGCCCCCTTGACACACCCCTCTCTCCTCTCCCTCTGCCGTGAACCCCCCTCTCCTCACTTCAGTCCGTCTTCTCTCTCGCCCAGCACAGACTGAAAGAGATTCTTCTTCGTGTGTGTCAGTTTCAAGCTGCCGAGAATCACACACGCTGGCTGGCTCACTCGGCGCACCCACGCTTGTGTCAGCTGGGTCAACTTGACCCATCAACGATGCATGCACCAAATCGTCGTCACTTTCCCATGTGTCGAGCGAATCGACTGACGCAAGATTTGAATCGCCCTCTTCTAGAATAATATTCGCTGTTTCGAGAACAGAAAAGGTTTTTTTCGAGTCGATTGTAGGCCGCTAAGTCCGGATGTTGAGTCGTCTGCTACTGTTGGTGAGTGAAAATTACTCAGAGCCAGTGGGGTTTTCACTTTCAATGGACTGGGCACACAGTATGTGTAGACGTCATGAAATATGATTTAATCGGCCACTGGACGGGATCCTAA
>JADBJO010000151.1:804893-809893 GCA_016801955.1 Conus betulinus
CAATGGACAAGAATGTGTATGTGTACACGTGTGTTTGGATGAACCGTGACGAGTATAACAAACTCTGAGAGCGCATGGAAGATTAAACAACCAACCAATTACCATGTACTGAATCGTGAAAAGAAACAGAGTCAGATACACCTTCTGTAATGGTCATCAGTCGATTAATATTAACTGCCCATTCCTACCAATCCTGCTACCCTTTTCTTCCTCCTATACCTGACCAGAATCTCACTCGCACACGTGAACTCACCCAGAGGAAATCAGTAACCACGTCATCCCCCCCCCCCCCCCCCCCATCAAATCAAGGGGAGGACACTCGCTACCGGAACCTGTCCACGCTGTGTCCGGCACTTGACCTTTTTCTCAGCGCTAATAGACCTTTCCTTGAAACAGCCTGGGGGATGGAGATGTTAGGCAGACCAAAGGACTGTGTTGTGAAGGTTCTGTGCACAGTGTATTTTGTCTTAAACGGTCAACTGAATTTCTTTTGTCATGGCCAGTGGTCATGGAATCATACTAATCAGAGAGAGAGAGAGAGAGAGAGAGAGAGAGAGAGAGACTTACACTGATAGTTTTTATTGCCAATAACACACAAGCCCTGTTGGCAAGGGGGTGACATTTACTGCATTTACAGATTGTGTCAAGTTTCTGAAACTGAAAGAAACAGAGAATTCAAACAATTCAACTAGAAATTCAAATCTACAGTCGTCAACACGCGTTTACACGAAAACAAACACACTCATGAACGCAACGCACGTACGCACGCACGCACACGCGTGCACACGCACACATACACACACACACACAAACACACATGCACGCACGCGCGCACACGCGCACGTACACACACACACACACACACACACACACACACACACACACCACACACACACACACACACACACACACACAAACAAACTCACTCAGAGAGAGAGAGAGAGAGAGAGAGAGAGAGAGAGAGAGAGGGGGGGGGATTAAATGCTTCACAGATCATTTGTACGATACACACACGCTCTGTCTGTCATTCTATGTGTCTATGTGTCTGTCTGTGTACGCTCACGAACATGAACAAACACTCGCGCATACATACATACATAGATTCATGTATACTTATATACATACATACATACTTACACACAGACAGACAGACAGACACACACACACACACACACACACACACACACACACACACACACACACACACACACACACACACATACATACTCGTTAAAAACGCGCACACACATATCAGACATTCTTGTTCAAACAGGCAGACCAACAGACAAACGGACGGACAGACAGACAAACAGACAGAGAGGTAGAGAGACAGACGCACACGCGCGCGCGCACACACACACACACGCACACATACACACACAAACTCACTCACTCAGAGAGAGAGAGAGAGAGAGAGAGAGAGAGAGAGAGAGAGAGAGGATTAAATGCTTCACAGATCATTTGTATGATACACACGCTCTGTCTGTCTATGTGTCTATGTGTCTCTCTGTGTACGCACACGAACATGAACAACACACTCGCGCATACATACATACATAGATTCATGTATACTTATATACATACATACATACTTACACACAGACACACAGACACACACACACACACACACACACACACACACACACACACACACACACACACACACACCTACATACTCGTTAAAAACGCGCACACACATATCAGACATTCTTGTTCAAACAGGCAGACCAACAGACAAACGGACGGACAGACAGACAAACAGACAGAGAGGTAGAGAGACAGACGCACACGCGCGCGCGCACACACACACACGCAGAGGCAGACAATCAGGCATCTTGTTTCTGTTACTTTTTTTTAAGATTCTGCTTACAACTACACCATTTCCACATTTATTTCAGAAACAGTTAATTGTATTTCAGAAGCGTGAATTCTATTTGAGAAATCGTTAATTGTATTTCAGAAGCTTTAATTGTGTATCAGGAATGGTTAATTGTATTTCAGAATAGTGAATTGTATTTCAGAAAGGGTTAATTGTATTTCAGAGGCGTGAAATGTATTTCAGAAAAGGTTAATTGTATTTCAGAAAAGATCAATTGTATTTCAGAAATGGTTAATTGTATTTCAGAAAAGGTTAAATGTATTTCAGAACAAACGAGAGAGAGAGAGAGAGAGAGAGAGAGAGAGAGAGAGAGAGAGAGAGAGAGAGAGAGAGAGAGAGAGAGAGAGAGAGAGAGAGAGAGAGAGAGAGAGAGAGAGCGAGATGTGTGTTGTTTGTGTGTGACAATTAGTCTCCGAAACGGCTCAACTGATTTTCCTGAAATTCGGTGTGCAGGACCGTTATCACTCTAATGCAGCATGACACAAATTGGTACGTTGGTCCTTTGTCAGTCAAGACATCCGTTGGAACACTTTTGGAAAGAGAATCTTCACAGAAAAACCGTTTAAAACGATCATTAACGGCTTTTTGAATGACTGGGCCGATTTTCTTGAAATGTGATGAGTAGGGCCATTACAAAACTAATGATTTTCAAAGGGTACTTTTCAAAAATGAGCATTCAGAAATAACCGTTAAAACAGCCGTTAGCTGCCTTAGAAAAACACTGTTTTCTATGTATCTGCCAAACCAGTCAACGTAATAACACACAAATTGGTACTTGGTCCGTTGTCAATCAAGACGACTGTTTGAAACACTTTTGAAAAGTGAATCATAACAATTTTTAGTCAGTAGTCCCCTTTCTGGCCTCAGTCTGACCCCATCCACACTCTTACACAGCCAGAAATAGTTACGTGCAAGACAAGCATATGCATGCGTGATGGCACATCCTTTCCCTTTTCATTCCCCAGAACAGTGTTTTTAAAACTTGTCCAACTCTTTAATTCAGTTTGTAAGAAAGTAAACAGTTGAAACACTAAACTGCATGTAAACAAACTTCATGCTGAAGGGAGACCCACAATTAATCCCCACAGTCTATGGTCATGTCAATCAAAGTGAAGAGAGGTGTGAACAGCAATTAAAAAAAAAAAATGACACTAAAATTGTTCAAATCCAACTTCCATGTCGTTCAAACTGAGAGCTGCTTCAGAGAATGACGAAGCATGCTGAACTGCTCGTGCACAGTCGCCTGCAGTAACCACCTGAGCTGCTTCGTTTAATCAAACGTTCCAGGTATATGCCAAACGCTGTTCCTGCACACGAGGTCCTTCCACTTCTGGAACCTGGATTGCACTTTCACATGAGCCTTGACTTTAGACCAGATCGATTCGATGGGATTCAGCATTGGGCTGTATGGCCCAAGTTGGAGGAGAGTAGCTGGGCTGTCCTCAGAGACGGTTTGAAGCCGGCTGTGGCTGGGCGCGTTGTCGACGACGACAAGCTGGAAACCACTTTGGTTGCATGTGCTCCAGCATTCCTGAAACCCGATCATTAAGATCCTGCCATCTGAACGAGCCTCGGCATGTCTCCATCTTCATAACTCCATTGGTGGACATGGCTCCAATGAAATGAATGTTTGGTCCTCTGCTGGATGGCAGTGTCACCACAGCTTGGTGTCCGGCCTTGGACCATCCGGTCTTCTACGGATGAACAGGTTAAAGTTAGTCTCATCCAGCCAGATGATCTGCTTGCTCTCGCGGATGTACCAGCTGATGCTCCTGACGTACTCTTGACGTTTTTGTTTATTTTCCTCACTGTTCATGGTGACAGGCATCTGGTGAACTTTCTTGATGGTGTACATATGACCCTGGAGAACGTTAGCAAAGGTGGTGGTGCACACACTCTTGTGGAAGGTTGTGAGAACAGCACTTTGGAGCTGCTTTAGCGTGGTGGAGTGGTCTTTCTCAACCCAGCTCAACACGACTCTACATTCATCGTCATCAAGCTTTCTTGGTTTCCTCCCGCCTTTACCTTTTTCTAAAGGCTCGCCTGACCGCACCCACGTGTTCGCAGTTTTCTACTTGACACCAAGGGTCTCTGCCAATGTCCTCCAATCATCTCCACGGTTGGCCGCTTCCACAATAATAATTCTTCTTTCCTTGTCCGTGTTTCCAGAGTATGTACTCCGTTCTACAACTTCGCTGTGGGTTACCTCTTCACGGCAAATCGGGCAGCTCGCCCCTTGTTCAAACAGTCCGATGCTACAGCTTTCGCGCAGAAGATGCCGGCAGGGAAAACATCTCACAACACGTTTTCTTAACACTGGAATCTGACACACAGAACAGCTGTCTTTGAAATTCATTGTGTTGGCTTAGCTGTTTTTCTTGAGTATACACGTTACGTCATTAATTACATTTATGTTCAGGAACAGACCTAGTGTGTGTGTGTGTGTGTGTGTGTGTGTGTGTGTGTGTGTGTGTGTGTGTGTGTGTGTGTGTGTGTGTGTGTGTGTGTGTGAGTGAATGTGTGTGTGTGAGGACAGATGTGTGTGTGTGTGTGTGTGTGTGTGTGTGTGTGTGTGTGTGTGTGTGTGTGTGTGAGATTAGGTGCTGCATCCATCGTCTTTTCTGAAAAGAATGTGGTATTGATCCATTAGTAAAATCTCATGATATTTGTGTTATATTTTAGTATTGAAAGCATGTCCTTTATTTTCTGTCCTCATTGCACCAGTGAACACTGTTTGGCCAGCAGGCACCCCTGCTGGTCTTCCTTGATGAATTAGCCCATGAAAAAAAAAAACTTGGTCTAGCTTTGACGTAACTGTCAAACACTGACGTCATTTTCAAACAATGGTGGGGAAAGCTATCATGTAAGTTGCGTCAGTTTTGGACAACTTTGCTTGAACATTTAACTTCTTTCTGAAATCCAATTAACATTTTCTGAAATACATTTAACCTTTTCTGAAATACAAGTAACCAATCTGAAATACAATTCACCTTTTCTGAAATACATTTAACCTTATCTGAAACACATTTAACGCTTCTGAAATACAATTAACCATTTCTCAAATACAAATCACGTTTCTGAAATACAATTAACCATTTCTGAATTACAAATAATGTTTCTG
>JADBJO010000151.1:817393-819893 GCA_016801955.1 Conus betulinus
CCGTAAAAATATGCGTGAACTGAGTTAGCTAGTCAGTAGCCTGAGGCCTAATCAGTTTGGCTTGGTTGAAATGTCCAAATCTGGAATATTCTAGCGTCCTCATGTCTGCTTGTCTGTCCATGCCCACGCCTTTTCCTTCTTCCGTCCTGCTGTCTGCATTATTCCTCTTCTTCTGTGCACAGGCTTGGGTCGCTCGCCCATGCTACATACTACCTGAAGCCATTTTCTTTTTCTTCGGCTTCCTGATGTGTTTGAGTGCAAACTGAGCAAGCGCGTGTGTGAAAACAATGTTAGGCACATAATTGTTTTTCTTGATCTCTCTTTTTTCATTTGACTTGTTTCTGGTATCCTCCTCTGAGGTTTATATTTCACCTTTATTACCATTCTTCTTCCTATCTTTAT
Organism: Conus betulinus; assembly: GCA_016801955.1. NCBI lineage: Eukaryota > Metazoa > Mollusca > Gastropoda > Neogastropoda > Conidae > Conus > Conus betulinus. The sequence continues at coordinate 817,796 of JADBJO010000151.1, forward strand.
TTCTGCTATCTGTTTTTCAGTCATGTTTTTCTGGCTTCGTGTTGTTTGTATGATTTACAACAATATTCGAAAAGTCTGAAAATAAGCATACAGAAAGTGATCATGTGAATACTTATATTATCATCAAATGTGAGGGTGGCAGAGAGAGAGAGAGAGAGAGAGAGAGAGAGAGAGAGAGAGAGAGAGAGAGAGAGAAGAGAGAGAGAAATGCACGCGCGTGTGTGTGTGTGTGTGTGTGTGTGTGTGTGTGTGTGTGTGTCTGTGTGCGTGAGCGTGCGTGCGTGTGCGTGTGCGTGCGTGCGTGCGTGCGCGTGTGTGTGTGTGTGTGTGTGTGTGTGTGTGTGTGTGTGTGTGTGTGTGTGTGTGTGTGATATTCTCTGGATTTTTTTTTTATCCAGGAGAGTCTTTACACACAACGACCCACACAGTCTTGTCAAAGCAAACGGAAGGGACGAAACTCCACTCTGTTCAACAGTCAGCACAGGCAATGGGTTTGTGATGCTGCATTAATTCCGTCAGCAGTCTGTCTAGACTGACAAGACGTGCGATAGATTGGTCAGTAGTCGTTACCTACATTTAGGTTGAATGTCTACAGCCATTCTTTTGTTGAGCGTAAGCAGGTTTAGAACACGCAATAGCTGATTTTGCACTTGGTTTTCCGTCACTGATTTTAAAGCACGTAGCCCATGGACAGTATGAAACGTGCTGGCGATCTTTCATTATTTTGTTGCCAGTGGTGTCGTTTCCCTGACACTAGTTATCTATCTATTACACGTTACAAAACTCTCTCTTTTCATACATTTTTCTTTCTTTCTTTTTCTTATTTTCCTTTCCTTCTTTTACCTTTTCATTGCAGTTGCTCCTTCCATCTGTATTTCTCATCTTTTTTTCAGGAACGGGATCCTTAAAAAAGTATGTTCTCCATTTAAAACTGGAAATCCACGTTTTCACCACTATCTGTTGGTCCGTGGGCTGGTTGTTTGGTTAGTTCATTTTGGTTGGCCAGGCGGTTGCGTTGACTGAGGTGTGTTGATCAGATAAGTAGATAGTTTGTTGGGTGGTGGACTGTCTGTTGGTTTGTGTGGCTAATTTCTAAGATTGTTGCCTGCTTACCCGTTTGATTAAAAAAAAAATAACAGAAATTGTTTGATGCCCTGTGACGTATATGCTGTATCAATGCCTTTTTAAAAATTGTCTCCTGTCAGTATGATATGATTTGCGCTCTGGTCGGAGTATTTCTTACGGATTTCATCACCAATAATTGCACGAACGTGTAAGGATGTGTGATTGTGCATGCATTGAGTGGCAATGAGATTATAACATCGCTGGGAGAGGTCACTGTCGAATAGAAAAAAAAAACAAGCAAACAAAACAAAACGAAAGAAATAAACAAACACATATACAAACACACAAACAAAACAAGCAGGAAAAGAAAACCGAAAGAAAACAGTCACTGTTAACCAAACAGAACTATGACAAGCAACAAATCTAGACGCATTCTGACTTAGTGTTCTCAATGTAAAACGCCCCACACACAGCTAATTGAGATTGCCCCTTTCTCCCTACCCAGCCCCCCCTCTTCCTCCTTCTCCTTCTCAGGCTTGACTGCAATGTTGTTGACAAAGGAGAGTCTGCCCAGAAGAAATCAGTAACTGCGTCACTTCCTTTGATCAATCCAGGGGAAGCCACACACTACTGAAACCCTTCCACGCTCTGCCCAGCATGTCGCTTTTTTGGAAACTGATACAAAATGATACGGGGGAGGGGGGGGGGGAGGATGGGGCGTAGGGGGGGGGGGGGAGGGGATAGCTTGTCTGGCTGATCAACCGTGTTTTGAAGGCTGCGTGCGCAGAGTATAAATGGTTTTGCTCTCTCTCTCTCTCTCTCTCTCTCTCTCTCTCTGCTTGTGTGTGTGTGTGTGTGTGTGTGTGTGTGTGTGTGTGTGTGCATGCATGCGTGCGCGCGTGCGCGCTTGCTTATGTGTGCGTGCGTGCGTGCTGTGTGTGTGTGTGTGTGTGTGTGTGTGTGTGTGTGTGTGTGTGTGTGTGTGTGTGTGTCTTGTCTGTGTGTGTGTGTGTGTGTGTGTGTGCGTGTGTGT
>JADBJO010000151.1:827393-832393 GCA_016801955.1 Conus betulinus
TAGTCTGTATATTCTCTTACAGATGGTCATATTCTGGCTGATTTGAGTGTTTTGGCGTTTGATACAGAGTGTCTGGGTTTGTTAATGTTCTCTAATGTGTGGTGTTCTGGCACACTCATTCTGAGAATGTGCTGCTTATACAAGGAAAACAAAAGACAGACAGAGAAGAAGAAAGAAAGAAAAGAAGGAAGAAAGAAAGAAGAGGGAGAAGGAAAGAAAAAAAACAAAAACGAAAAAGAATTCGTAGCTGTGTAAAAGCCAAGGAAATAAAATGAATATGCAGTTGCTAAGCAACTTTCTGTGCATGGTGTTGTCTGCTTTGCATGGCCTTGCAGTACAACACAATCTTTCCCCTGGTCCTCTGTCCCACCCTCTTCTTTATTCAGGTGAATACGGTTACATCACTATGACCTGTTGGTCCTTGAGGTCGGTGTTGGAAATTCACCGTTTTGGTGTAGGTCAGGGCCAACCCTCTCCTTCCACGACCTTAACTTCCCCTGACCTGGATCAGGTGTCAATGACTGTTCAGTTGACAGACACATTTCAGGTTGTAAAATACGATCTCAGCGGTGGTTCGAACTCAGACCATCAGCCCAGGTGGCAAACGCTCTGGTGATTTGGCACATTTCACTATCATTGTTTTGATCTGTCTATAACATACGGCCTTTGGAACTGCCATAACAGACAGATGTGTCAGATACTTACAACCCTTAGACTAACATACACACATGCATGTGCAGGCACCTGTGCTCTTATATATATATATATATATATATATATATATATATATATATATATATATATACATATATATACACATATATACACACAACACACATACATACATACATATATATGAATGTCTCCGTGATGAGTCCTATCCGGCGGACGAAAGGCCTAGGAGCAGGCAATACATATAGAGCTGTTTTCAAGAGGGATTGTGATGGCTCCCTCGTGCAGCTATTGAAGGGTTTTCATATTTATAACATATATTTTCCCATTTTCTTCATCTTCAATTTAAAAAAAAAAAAATTCAAATCTTTGCCAAGTCATTACTATAATGATGGAAGAGGAGTCAAATTACCACTTTCCGCGGCCACTGAGGATGAAACAATCAGGTTTCGAAATACCGGTATCTGACCAGGAGTTATATGTTAGTGAGCTTTCTCCCCATTGGAGATGGTCTCCCGCTTTGGAGACTATAAGCTTGCTGAAGGTTCATTTTGAGAAGCATTTATTTATTCCCCATTCACCCACTCAAGCACATACTGTCAGTTAGGCAGAATCATCTACCACTGCAGATATGAAGGCTTATCCCCCCTATTTCTATAATCTGAGACATAAGAGCAAGCTTTGTTTATAATTCAATATTTCTTGCAGTCATTGCAACACCTAGCTGCTCTGTAAGTGCTGGAATGGTGCTCGGTACTTATCCTTGGAATTTATTGTTTCATTGTAATTTAGTCCCTTGCGGATTCATTCCAAGAACTGGCCCTCAGCACTTGTGTCTTAAGAGGTTATCTTTTTATATTTTCTACTTTTCACAAGAAAATGTAGCTTGTTTTGATCTTTCATGATTTTCTTTTGCTTCTTAGGTGGCACCTTTAGTTAGTTTTTTTTTGAAAACTCAACAAAACATACTATGGTATTGCACACACCAGCCTTTTTCTGGTATAGCATTCTTCTTAAAACCGAAAAGGCAGAGGAGTCAAATTACCACTTTCCGCGGTCACTGAGGATGAAACAATCAGGTTTCGAAATACCGGTATCTGACCAGGAGTTATATGTTAGTGAGCTTCTCCCCATTGGAGATGGTCTCTCGCTTTGGAGACTATAAGCTTGCTGAAGGTTCATTTTGAGAAACATTCATTTATTCCCCATTCACCACTCAAGCACATACTGTTAGTTAGGCAGAATCATCTACCACTGCAGATATGAAGGCTTATCACCCCCTATTTCTATACACAAACATAAGCACCTGGAACCATTCGGACGCGCTTACTCACACAGGCCCACACATACTCGCAAACACGCGCACGTGCACACCGATACGCACATAGTGGCACAGGCCAAAACGATGTGCACCACCATGTGCGCATGTTGACTCAAGGCCTTATCAAGGCGTTCGATTAACGCACAAGTCGGGAATCCACCGAGTGATGTCCGTAAGCCCCTTTTTCCCAACTTGTCTTTACAAATTTACTTCTTGTTTGTACGACAAAGCATTATGGCCCATGGGTTAGCAGCTAATTCCACGATGACATGGAAATATCATCCTCATCACTCAAAGCCTTAAGATCTATTAAGCTAACCGTATTCAGAGGACCATTCATAACTGGATGTTGATAAAAGTGTGTCTTTTTCAAACACCTGTGCATTGGTGAGAGGATCAAGAAATCATATTTTGTACGTCTAGACAGGCGTGATGAGATCTATATAGCGTTCAAAGCAGATCGCCTAATTGAACTCTGAAGAACCCATCACACACACACACACACACACACACACACACACACACACACACACACACACACAGAGAGAGAGAGAGGGGGAAACAGACAGACAGAGACGGAGACAGAGAGAGATTCAGATTTAGATCTTTATTCTGTTAGCCCCTCAGAAGCTGGGAGGGGGGCGGGGTTGGGGGGTGGGGGGGTATACAATGATAGAGGTGACATTCTGATACTAATATGACCGAAATAGAAGACAAACAACAGAGAACAAAGCCACAAAGATCATTTTGTTACAGCTTTCAAAACAGTCTTCTGTTCATGGCAGTGCTATATGATTTACTGAATATGTTGCTCGAAGCCCACACTTTTCTAGGTTTAAAAAAAAAGAACAAAGCAAAGAGAAATGACTGTCACCATACCGCAAAACATACATAATGAAAGAAACAGACAAAACAAAACAAAACAAAACAAAAACAAATAACAAAAAAAAAAGAAAATGGAGACTTAAAGACGTTGCATGTTGATCTAGCAGCGCAAAATGACTTTTACATTATGCTCCAGTAACGATGAAGGAGCTTAGAATTGCAATATCCGTTAATAGTTACACAATATGTTTTTGTTGCTTTCGATACAGTGAGCAATGGAATGAGGAAGCCTCTTCCAGAAAATGGCATTGTTTTCCTGCTAAAAAATAAAAGCTTTAAAAATGCTGGTAGAATGGATTCGTTCCAGAGTCATGGGAAGACTCTGCTGCTGTTCCAGTGTTAAGGCTGGAAAACCGAACGTGATAAAAACACATGTGCAAACTCTTCAAAGCAATTTTAGGTACAGCGTTACATTGTTGTGAGAAGAGGAAAGTTACAGCCATAAATTAAGACAGATTTTAGAAAGGAAGGTCGACCATTGCAGAAATATTGACTTATACACACAAAATACAATGGCAGTTTGTTCATACAAAAAGCCCATTTGAAACATTTTTCTTGTCAATGTGGCCTCTGACCACGTTTGGTATAGTCATTTACTGTCCAAATGGAAAAAAAAAATGGCTTATCTGGACACATTTACAGTCACATAAAAACTGTTTTTCCCCAAACAAGACAATGGCGGTTGTAGTGGAGGCGACGTATTCGACTTCCATAGACCGTAATGCGGGGATTCCGCAAAGTTCAAGAATTGCGCCAATTCTTTATAATATTCTTGATAATAAAGGACAAATAATATTTTATCGCAGCATATACTTTTTATTTCATTAAACGTGCCGGAATTAACGCCAAAAATATGCAACTAAGGCCATTGCGTTTGCCTGCTCCATCTTTGGAGTGATTACAGTCATCATTTGACATTAACTACACAGAAATGGAGAAAACGAGGAAAATGCTGATGGTATGAATTCGATTTCAAAACTTATTGATGGGAAGTACGAAAATAACCTTCAGGTATCTACAGATGGCACTGTACTTAATAATGATATTTGTAGGCAGATTATGTCATTTCCACACTTACTGGAAAGAATGGGGAGGCTTTCTTGACCGAATTCATGTCTTATTAGATGATACCGATAGTTCAGAAACATAGACATCAGCCTGAAAATATCACACACACACACACACACACACACACACACACACACACACACACACACACACACACGCACACACACAGCACGCACACAAGCACGCACGCACGCACGCACGCACGCACGCACGCACGCACGCACGTACGCACGCACGTACATACACAGACACACACACACACACACAGACAGACAGACAGACAGACAGACAGACGCAGACACACACACACACACACACACACACACACACACACACACACACACACACACACACACCACAAGTATGGGTCCATTAAAAAAACACACAAAATATTGTAAGATAAGCGAACACAAAAATGGGTTCTATTCCTGTTGAAGCGAACACATATGAGGTGAACACGCAATGCTATGTCTGAATTTTTAAGTTAACGCTCTCATCTATTGGTACATGTCAGCAGACAGCTTGAAATCGTCATGCTTTTTAAGTTTTTCTGTCCTCGTACGGTTGTCTTTGTTTCTGGCGAACGTGAATAGTTTCATTGCCGACTCGAACGTAATCAAAACTTGTCCAATAATTATGGTTTCAATGGCAATCATGAAACGACATAAAATGAGACGAGAGAAACGAAAGGATAAGACAGGACGAAAGAAACCACATACACTAGAACAGAAAAAAACAAACCCTGAAAAAGAAGGATGTGGTCGTAGCTTCATACCACGATCGGTCATCTCTGTCGGGAAGAACGATATTCCTGTCAGCTAAACGAGGATGGATCGCTTGGGAAGTGTCACACTGACCATTGAGTGCCCGACTACCTCAGTGACAGAGCATCGAGCTCATAGTGAAAACCTGCATGTGTAATTCGCGCTGGCGCTCGGCTAAACAATGACATGTTTGAAAAAAAAATGTCAAAGGTAAAAACAAAAAATGTATGTTCGACCTCTGTCTCAATGCTCTCACCTATTTGAACATGTCAGAGGCCTGCACAAATTCA
>JADBJO010000151.1:842393-847393 GCA_016801955.1 Conus betulinus
GAGGAGGAGAGGAGGAGGAGGAGAAGGAAGAGGAAAGGAGGAGAAGGAGGAGGATGAAGAAGAATGAGAGGAGGGAAGGAGAAAAAGGAGGAGGAGAAAAAGGAGGCGTAGGCGTAGAAGAAGCGTAGAAGATGGAGGGAGAAATGGACATTTTTTAGATCAGCTTAGTTTGGATTTCGGATCAGATAGTGTGGATGATTATTGTTATTACTGAGTGTTACAGGGTATTATACTGGATATTGGATGAACAATCGATTTAAAGCATTCACTTGAGACAGTGTCTTTCGTACGCCCCTTTTCATCGTGTGGCGCGTCTCAGTCAAGAAAATCAAATCACATTGTGACAGACAGATGACGTTTGCTCTACTTACATTTTCCAGTTTGTGTTGATTATAATCACCGCTTTGATGCCCGTCATTATTCTACTAGATTGTGGCATGGTCTACAAACTTTTTAATGCATATTTTAATATTGAACTTTAAAATGCCCTTTTCCCCTCATAAGAAGCCTCATGGCACTAGGGTTGGATCAAAGGTATAGAATGATGCAGACAATTTCCCTGGAGAATGTAATGTGTCATTTTGGTCGAAGAGGGTGAAATAATTGGCACTATCACTGCCTCCAACAATCCCCCGACTAGTTAACTGAAACTCTAATTTCAACGATGTTCGGGTAGAACAAATTAAACATCAGCGGAAAACAATTCAAAACAGTGCTGTAAGACCCAAAAAGAAAAAAAAAAAAACAAAAAAAGAAAAAGAAAGAAAAAAAAAAGAAAGAAAGAAAAAGAAAAAGAAAGAAAGAAAGAAAAAAAAAGAAAGAAAGAAAAAAGAAAAAAATGCACATAATACCGCTGTTAAGTGGACTCCACTAGCTGTCTGTAAAATTTAGGTGCTAGTACAAGTTTGTAGTTCTTGCTTTTTTCGCCATTTTATGTATGCATATATATACATATGTATGTATTATGTTTGTATGCATACTTGCAGCTATCTCGATCTTTCATCTATCTCTTGTTTAGCTCAGAAGGCCTGACTAGCCATAACATACTCCTATCTACGTCAAGAATCCAGTCTCTGAGCAGAGAACTTTAACAAGCGGAGCCACTAAATTACATTTCTGTCCCCCTTTTCAGTTTGCGTGAGTCTGTGTGGCAGGTATCGTAGTTCGGAGAGTAGGCCAAAGATAATTGATGCGCTCACTGGTTTCAGTTGGACGGTTTCTCTGTCAGTGAGCACATTTTTCTTCAAGTCCTTGACGGATGCTTCAAGTCATAACATTTGAAGATGGGTGGGGAGGAGGAAGATGAGGGGGAGGAGCAAGAGTTAGTTCTGACCATTCAAGTCAACTTTGTTTTGTTACTACCCCTAGTTGATGTGTTCCATTCCCAGTGTCACCGCTCATGCCTCCGAACATTAAGAGCTGACTCTTTCAGAGGAGGAACAACCCAAACAGCAGAATGTTGCACCTGAAAAATGGCAAAACACATTTATTCACAAAGGTACAAGCGGTTACACTCACATATATACACATACAGACACGCGTTGGCGTGGATGCGCACGTGCGTGTAGATGCACGCAGAAGTACACAAACATTTTAAAAAAAAAACTCACAGTCATGCGAACACAAACAAAATCTCTTTCCACATTCATCCATCTGGCTATCCTTCTAGATGTTAGTATTGATTTGATGTATCCATCTATGTATCCATCTGTACATAAAGACTGCTATATATGTATACATACTAGTTTTTCTTAATCTCTCTCTCTCTCTCTCTCTCTCTCTCTCTCTATCTATCTATCTGTCTGTCTGTCTGTCTATCTATCTATCTATCTATCCATTTATGCATCTATATTTCTAGCTAGCTAGCTATCCATCCATCCATCCATCCATTCATCTCTGTATCTCTATCTACCTTTCTGTTTTGTCTCTGTCTCTCTTTCTCTCTCTCTCTGTCTTCCTGTCTCTCTCCCTCCCCCGCTCTCCCTCTTTGTGTATGTATCTATACATACACATTTATATCTATCTATCAATCTGTCAATATGTCTCTCTATCTCTCTATCTTTGTCAATCAATCAATCAACACACACACACACACACACACACACACACACACACACACACACACACAACACACCACACACACACACACACACACGCACACACACACACACACACACACACACACACACACACACACATTTGTATCTGTTTGAACAAGTAAGAATGACTGGGCAAATACTCCTCCTACGTCCGTCACGGATCCTCTGTCTGAAGTAGGGAGCCTGGACAGAAAGGACCAGCAAAATGTATGTCATTGGTGTCCCCTTTTCAGTTGGCATTAGTCTCTGTTGAACGTGTCGCTGCTCTGAGGGTAGGTCAAGTGTGTTGGCAGTGGTGTCGTCCTCTGCAGTGATTCGATCACAGAGGGGGGAAGTGGACGGTGATTTGATAGTGGCGAGTTATCCTGTCAGGGAGATCCTCTTTTTCTCCGGCCCTACAGTGTACTTTAGGTCAGGGGCCGTTTGATTCAGAGGAATGAAGGAGGCGGTGGGCTTGAAAGCGACAGCGTGGGCAGGCTAGTCATTTCCTTCTTCTATGAACGCTTTCTAGCGCATTCAGCATACCACATGAACACATGCACGCACACATACACCAAAATGCGCGCGCGCGCGCGCGACACACACACACACACACACACACACACACACGTGCGCGTGCACTGCGCGTGCACTCATGCACACATGCATGCATGCAAGCACAGGCAGGCATGCACACAAAGATCCTTCTCACTCTCTTCCTTGTGACTTGTATTGCTAGGTCCTGCTCTGTCTCTGTTTTATTCTCACTCCCCTTTCTTCTGTGTGCCTTTGTATTTTCTTCCATCTCTTTTGTGCTCTTATTCACTGTCTGTTTCTGTCACCACCACCCCCACCCCCCCCCCCCCCCCCCCCCCCCGTCCGCCTTGTCATTTCCCTGACACCCCCTCTCTTAGCCTTCTGTCTATCTGTTTTCGTCTGTCCGTCCGTCCGTCCGTCCATCCGTCTGTCCGTGTGTGTGTGTGTGTGTGTGTGTGTGTGTGTGTGTGTGTGTGTGTGTGTGTGTGTGTGTGTGTGTGTGTGTGTGCGCGCGCGCGCGCGCTCGTGCGTGTGTGAATGTGTGCATGTGTATATGTCTCATTAACTGTCCGTCCGTCTATCTGTCCGTCTGTCTGTCTGTCTCGTATGTCTCTCTGTCTCCGTTGGTTGGTCAGACTCTCTTTGTGCCTGCCTGTCTCCCTCTCTCTCTTGCTCTCGTTGTGACACAAAAAATGGCCTGTTTCAAAACAAAAACACACAAACAAAAGAAAGAAAGAGAGGCTTGTAAATGTCATTTCTGTTCTCCATTTCAGTTTTGATTGTTTACTATTGGAGACCTTTAACACAGAGAGTAGGCCAAGTGTTTTAAACTGTGCGGACAATTCTAAGTCCAAAAAAGTCTTACTTTAATCGGGAGAGAGGACAAAGCTGAGTGGGGGGGGGGGGGGGGGGGGGATGTGAGAAATGCAGAGGAGCAGGAGGCAAAGGAATTGAGAAAGAGGGGAGGAGGAGGGGCGTTTCGAGGGGAGAGGAGGGCTGACTTCATCTAGATGTGACTTCATCCTTACATTCTTACAGCAAAACAAAGTGGAAACATCCAGAAAGCTGTTTGTCTTTCTTCTCTTCCTTCCGTTCTCAAAACCAAAACACTGGCCACGGACTGGAAGAAGACACACCTAAATGGCATACCCCCCCCCCCCCCCCCACTTCACTTCCTTCCTCCCCCTCCCTCCGATGAAAGCAGTACCACAGAAACCCGATGATCAGACCAAAAGATCTCATATCTCTCTCAGCTGTAAGATGTCCACACAATTTCTGACTCTCGGGACACTGCGATGCAAAAAATAACACTACTGGCTTGTGAGTTTCTGACATACTCTTTAGTATAATTGCTCAATCACTTGCTCACTGACCACACCATGAATTTCCCTTGATTTAGGCCAAAAATGTAAAGTTTGGTAGACACGACAGTTTGCCGTTTTGGATTACTTTCGTTCCAGATTGGTCAGTCACAAAGTGACTGTGTTGAACCATGCGAATGGCTACCTTACTAACTAACTGCGTTAGAACATGTTAATGGCTACCTCCCTAACTATGTTAAAACATGGGAATAGTTTACCTCATTAACTAACTGTGTTAAAACATGGAATAGTTACCTCATTAACTTACTGTGTTAAAACAGGTGAATAGTTACCTCACTAACTGTGTTAGAACATGTGAATAGTTACCTCACTAGCTTACTGTATTAAAACGTATGAATAGTTACCTCTCTGACTAACTGTGTTAAAAACACGCGAAGAGTCACCTCACTAACTATCTGTATTAGAATATGTGCAATGGTTTCCATCGGCAATCGTTAAAATGAATGACAACAAGTAAAACCAGAAGCCCGACATGAATAGTCCAAACTCCCGATTTTCGTTTGGCCGGTCGAAAAGTGTGGCACCCATCCAGATGAAATCATCACCCACCTTACCACGAAACGTTTTTCCATAGTCCTTGATCAAATTTGTTGGAGAGTTCGCAGGGCTTGGGACGTAAAAAGTGAAACGGCTACGGGATGGGAATAGCGAAGGGGGAGAGGAGAAGGGGAGAGGTGCTTGCCAGTGTTCAGCTGACAGTGAGACAAACAGAAGCCAGCCCTGTCTGGGCGGAACAATCGCCATCGAGTGTAGGAATCCTTCTGCGCCGGTTTATTCTCAATCTGTAAAAAAGTTCTGAGGTACGTAATGGAGACGTCTGTATACATTACTGTTACTGTTCATGTCTGTGGTCCTGGGTGGTGATATATGGGGTGGTTGAACTCGCCCGAAGAAGAAAGCCCAGCCTGTTTTTACTCTGTTGCGTTTTTTTTTTTCCAGATTCTGATTATCACGCCAGTAAATGTGTAGGTAAAAGTCTTGGCGAATGCGATTTACTTCCTTT
>JADBJO010000151.1:889893-897393 GCA_016801955.1 Conus betulinus
TTTCATTTCCTGATGTCACAGTAGCTTGGTATACAATGTTATTGTAGAGGCATTTATTGTTTAGTGGACATTGTTCTTTATTGGTGCAATTGCAAGATTTCCTTTCATCACCCTTCTTTGCTGCATTGCTTTTCGTTAAAATGGATAATCTTGTGTAAGCCCAGTATGGCAACACTAAACACAAGAGTTGAAATGACAGACAGTTTGCAGGCATAAAAGGAAAATTTTTGTCAGTAAATATAAAAATAGCAACCCTAACAGAGCCCCTCACGCAGCACAATTAGCAAAGAAGATTTCACAACCCTGGTAGAGCCCCCCCCCCCCCCCCCCCCCCCTTGCTTGCACAACACGTGCAACACAATTCTTTCTTCCTTTCCCTGAATACAATTCACAACTCCTATATATATTGAGGCCTATAGCAAGGGATGGTATGGGATCTGAAGAGAGAATACCTCGAAACAATTTGTAATCCCGGGTTTTGAGATGATGGTGGATAGATAGATAGAGAGCATAATGTATGTCATTGTATGTGAGCTGTTTGTATGCCTTAAAACTGGAGAAACCCTGTCTCTACACCAAACCATATCAGAATGAGCAAACACATTTCATGCCAGGCCCCCTCCTCTCATAACCCCCATCCACTTTCATTTACAAGACTCTTTTGGCTGTGAGGGTGGGCCAAGTGTTTGGAATGCCGTACGCTGTTTTCACTGGAGTGTCTTTCCCTCTATGTGATCAAGGGGGATTGAAGCAATCTCATTGTCTATATATATATATATATATATAAATTATATATATATATATATATAATATATATATATATATATATATATATATGATATATATATATATATATATATGGACTGTCTAAATGTTGAAAATGTGCGTTCTTACAGTGTCATGTTTTCCTCAGACTATCTATAGTACTTCTAATACAATACGAGAACAGGTGTACTTACGGGGATATCCATTTTAAATGATTGATGAGGGCTGTCTATTTCATACGTCCTCAGTCACTGTTGCAGTTATCGCCGCTGAGTGGTGACAGTAAACTGACAGTGAAGATATCTCAAAGAACAGTGTCCCTCAATGATTGCTGTGCAGGGTTAATACTTGAAGTTACCCTGCGTAGGAAGCATGTTCCTTTTAATGCAGTGAAACAGACCATAAAGACGTATACTGAAAAAAAAAAGTCTGACAACAGAACAAAGCAAAGCAAAACAAAGTAATCCAACGATGGCCTAATGACGACATCTCTTTGTTTATCGCTTTAAGTTCTGACAGTGGATTCAAGTTGAAGATGGAGCGTCTTGTGTAATACTTCAGTACGAAAATGCGTTATGATATGAATGTAGCTTTCCAAGCAGTGTCCTGATTTCGCATAGTTTGATTCAATGCCGTAGAACGAGGCCCCTCTTGCTTTGAAATATTTATACTACACCATAACCGTGTAGTGATTGCTTGTGTTTTGGAAATTCACGTCTGGTTGTTTCACTACTATTAATAACGATTATTCTTTGATATAAATGTGAAGGCGTATCCGTTCATCAGTTATTCAGACACCATTCATCCTCCGAAAAGACCCATCAGTCTGTCTGTCTCTTCTACTACTCTCCAACCAACCACTTCTGTTTTGCCACATTCTTCTTGCATATAATCATTTTTCTGTGATAAAACATGTAGCTGAATTACATCCACTAGTCCTGATATCATGGAGGCACTGGCGAAATAGCGGTAAATTAAAACCAACCAATCAAACCAACCATCCAGCCAGCTAACTAACCAACCAACCAACCAACAACCAACCAGCCAGCCAGCCAACCAACAACCAACCAACCAACTAACTAACTAACTAACTAACTAACTAACTAACTAACTAACTAACTAACTAACTAACTAACTAAAGATCTTATTTCAAGGCAAAGTTTTGTTCAGACTGTATCGAATCACAAGAAAAAAAAAAAAAAGAAATACAGAAAAAAGCGTAAACAGACAGAAGGAAGAAAGAGGGAAAGAATGCATATAACAGAGAGGAAAAAAGAGTAGGAAAAGAAACAGACCCCCCCCCCCCCCCCAAAAAAAAAAAAAAACAAAAAAACAAAAACAAAAAAAAAACGGGCAGAAAACCAAAGAGGGATAAGAACTGAAGAAACTGACACAACAATACGAACGTTTTGTGTAACAACAATAATGGTAACATTGAAAAGGAAACTAAGAAGAGAACTGTTGAGGTGGACAAGAACAAGAAAACTCCTTCTTCTCTTCGTCCTCCAACTACTACTACTACTACTACTACTACTACTACTACTGCTGCTGCTGCTGCTGCTGCTGCTGCTGCTGCTACTGCTACTGCTGCTGCTGCTGCTGCTGCTGCTACTACTACTACTACTACTACTGTTGCTGCTATTGTTACCACTGCTACAGCTACTATTTCTGCTGCTACTGCTGCTCTTACCGCAACTACTACTACTACTACTACTACTACTACTGCTGCTGCTACCGCAACTTCTGTTGCTGCTATTGTTACCACTGCTACAGCTACTATTTCTGCTGCTACTGCTGCTCTTACCGCAACAACAAACTACTGCTGCTACTACTGCTACTACTGCTACTACTGCTACTACTACTACACTACTACTACTACCACCACAATAACAAAAAACTACTACTAGTTCCTCTGATGCTACTACTACTACTACTACTGCTGCTGCTGCTGTTGCTGCTGCTACTACTACTACTACTACTGCCGCTGCTACTGCTGCTGCTGCTACTACTTCTGCTGCTGCTGTTGCTACTACTACTGCTACTATTTCTGCTGCTACTGCTGCTACAACTATTATATATGTTGCTGCTGCCGTCGTTCCTACAGCTACTACTACTACTGCTACTACTACTACTACTACTATTGCTGCTGCCGCTGCTATTACTACAACTAGTGCTGCTACTGCTACTACTGTTGTTGCTACCTCTACTACTACTGCTGCTGCTGTTGCTACTACTGCTACTGCCACTATTTCTGCTGCTACTGCTCACTGCTACAACTACTATTTATGTCGCTGCTGCCGCTTTTGCTGCAGCTACAACAACAACAACAACAACAACAACAACTCCTCCTCCTCCTCCTCCTACTACTACTACTACTAGTACTACTACTACTGCTGCTGCTGCTGCTGCTGCTGTTGCTGCTGCTGCTACTGCAGCCACTACTAGTAGTACTACTAAACCTTTTTTTTTCGGAAACACCGTCACACTTTAATCGTCATTTAAAACTACACCGGAATAGTGTGCAATGGAGAATACTGGTAAAACAACAACATCATCAACAACAACATCAACAACACAACAACAACAACAACAACAACAACACACACACACACACACACACACACACACACACACACACACACACACACACGAACGCACGCACGCACGCACACACACACACACACACACACACACACACACACACACACACACACACACACACGCACGCACGCACGCAGAGAGAGAGAGAGAGAGAGAGAGAGAGAGAGAGAGAGAGAGAGAGAGAGAGAGAGTATATGTACTTCTTTCTCAAGTCTGCTTTCCCCCTATTCGAGCCATCTTTTCTCTCCCAATCCCAACGTCATATGCAACGCTCTTAAACGGAAATGGTAAAGACAGGACTGTAAATGGCATTTCGTGGTCTCCATTTCAGTTTTGATTAGTCTCTTTGGGACGTCTTTTTGCACAGAAGCTGGACCAAGTGTTTGAAGTAGCGTAGACAATTTATAGTTAAAAAGGTTCTCTTCCACTGGCATAAGACGGCCATGATGACGAAAGACATCGGCAAAAGGACGAAGTAAGGTTAGCGGGGGAGGAGGTGGGTCCTGAGAATGGTCCAGACTGATGCTATTTCTCCTCTTGATACCCCTTCTTACTCCTGAACCAATACAATCGGGATTTGAATGACATAAGAGTTCACCAAGAAGAATTCAGTATTCACTTAAACTCCGTTAATTAGAAGGCCAGGGACCATTTTCTATTCCTCCAGTTTTAGAGCAGCTACAGAACTGTAACAGTCACTTGGTGTTTAGGCTTTCCGACTCATATTTGAATATGCTTCTTTTATCCCACGTTTATTGGCCGTTTGCACAGACTTGTTTTCTTTCTTTAGGAAAAAGAGTGTTTTCTTGACAGAATCTGTTTTATTTTTGACATTCTGGGCTACTTCTGCTCCAGAAAATGACTATTTTAAAGTGCGATCTGTAAAGTCAGTAATTGAAAACTGAAATCAATGACGACAATCGAAACGAGAAGTGAGACGATCGATGGAAACTGTCTTCCCATCATGTACTTTTCTTCTCAATGCTATTCTACAGTTCACAAACTGCAGTACCGCATCCGAATGAAATCACCCTCCGCTTCGCCACCAGTCTTTCTCCTGCTGCTTGATCAAATCTAGTGGAGGAGGACACCGTCCGTTGAATACTACCACACTATTCCCGTCACGTGGCTCACCATCCTAACCGAGAGAGATCTCATAGAGAATCAATGCAGCCCCCATGGCGTGCAGAAGTGTGAACTGTCATGCCCTCTCTCTTGAGGGTTTATGCACTTAGGGGCTTCATAGTGTAAATAGATATATCTATGTGCACGGAGATGGCTCATGGTGGAAATAAGCATATTTATGCGCACAGAGATGGTTCATAGCAGGGATAGGGGAGAGAGAGAGAGAGAGAGAGAGAGAGAGAGGAGAGAGAGAGAGGAGAGAGAGAGAGAGAGAAGAGAGAGAGAGAGGAGAGAGAGAGAGAGAGAGAGAGAGATATGAGAGGGAGAGAGAGAACGAACGACAGGAAGAATGGACAACGAATTTTATTTTAAGAGGGCATGAGAGAGAGAGAAAACGCAAATCAACGAAATACTTGAAAAAGACCTTTGTCAAAAAAAAGAGGGGAGAGAACGAGAGAGAGAGAGAGAGAGCACCAGGAGAGCGAGCAGAAACAATGATCAATGAGTTGAATGAAGAGAGAGAGAGAGGAGAGAGAGAACGAGAGATAGAGAGAGAGAGAGAGAACGAACGAACGAAAGGAATGAACAAACGATTTTATTTTAAGAGGGCAGTGGACTAAGTATGAATATCTTTTTACATGCCACCATCTGGGCAAGAAAAAAAAATCGATATATAATAAAAACGCAAATCAAACAAAATACTTGAAAAATGCAACAATTACTTGCATGAAAACCTTTGTCAAAAAAAAAAAAAAAAAGAAGAAAAACGAAATCAATTTAAAAAAAAAAAACCAGCACCACCACCAGCCAGCACAAGCGAGCAGAAAAAATGATCAGGGCAGAGGGGGGGGGGTTGAATGAAGAGAGAGAGAGAGAGAGAGAGAGAGAGAGAGAGAGAGAGAGAATTTTATTTTAAGAGGGCAGTGGACTAAGTATGAATATCTTTTTACATGCCACCCTCTGGGCAAGAAAAAAAAAAATCGATATATAGTAAAACGCAAATCAAACAAAATACTTGAAAAAATGCAACAATACTTGCATGAAAACCTTTGTCAAAAAAAAAAGCAAGAAGAAAAAAACGAAATCAATAAAAACCACCAGCACCAGCACCAGCACCAGCACAAGCGAGCAGAAAAAAATGATCAGGGCAAGAGGAGGGGGGGGGGGGGGTTGAATGAAGAGAGAGAGAGAGAGAGAGAGGAGAGAGAGAGAGAGAGAGAGAGAGAGAGAGAGAGAGAGAGGAGAGAGAGAGAGAGAGAGATGAGAGAGACTCGTGACTCGTTACTTTAATGTGAGGCCATCAGCCTATTCACATGAGTACGCAACAAAAAGTAAATCAATTTTATATAATCAGAACAAAATTTACCATGACTGCAACCAAACGTTCTTCCATGACAGTATGTACATGCATAATTCTATCTTTAATTACAGATTTATACTTCTTAGTACGTTCTTCCTTATGAGCGTAATGTAGGTATATATGAATATTGATTAAAAACTCATAATATTAATAATATTGATACTAGCATACAAAACACATGTTTTGTATTCCATTTCCCTCATCGTAATATCGTTCACATATACAGCAAAGACCTTTCTTCCCTGCGTCGTATAATTCTCCGGAAAGCCGGAGAGAGGAGAGAGAGAGAGAGAGAGAGAGAGAGAGAGAGAGAGAGAGAGAGAGAGAGAGAGAGAGAGAGAGTGGGAAGGGGTTGGCGGTGGTGGGGTTGTAGATGTGTCAGTTGGATCGAGGTTTGAATTTAGAGGTCATTATACAGACATCTGAAATCTCATCTTCACAACAGGGTAAATATCCAAGCTCACAGGGAAATCCGGTCAGCCTATGAGCCTTCATATGAACAAGGTTTCAGTGAATGGTTCGTACTCCTTCAGAAGTCATCGCTGCTTTGATCTGAGAGTGATATCCCACAGGCAGGTAACTCGCCAGAAATTGGCGTGTGTGACAGAAGAATGTATGATCTACTCGAAGATCTCCGCTTTCTGCAGTAGAAGGTCAAGTAGGTCGCATACATGACCTACCAAAGGCAGCTTCTTTGAACAGAAAAAAATCTGTTAAATTCGTGATCCACCAAAGTTTGATTTCTTGTTTGAAGAGAATCAGGCCTGTTGGAAACGTGATCGAACCAAGTTTGCTTGCCTGTCTGAAGAAAGCGATATCTGTCAGACAGGAGACTACTTAAAGCTTCGGCAAAATGTTCCTAACCGAGCTAACCTTCACTTCACAAGATTGGTGTAAACTTCAAGTTTTCGAACTTAATGTTTGAGCTGAAGCAAGTAGCTTGAACTGTAATTTCAGAATTACATGTTAAAAGTTAACTTCACAAAGATGAAGCTAACAAGTACTATAACAACTGTCATCAGATTATTGCTAAAAGTGGTAGATAGCCTCTTTTTTATGATTAGTTTATATGCTACTACTACTACTACTACTACTACTACTACTACTACTACATCATCATCATCGTCATCATCATCATTATTCTTCGTATTACTATGCTTGATTGCAACTCGCATTTCCCCCTTCCCCAAACAGCCTAATTTTCATTCCATATCCATTTTGCGCCCCAAGTTGAGGAGATGTGCGTTTGTTTGTCCTCTCTTTTTCATTGCCTTGAATGTTGTTGTCTTCTTGACTGGAGAAGACCAGTAAAAGTCTAAACGCGTCGTGTTTTGTGTCGTAATTTTACTGTCTTTCATTCGGCCGGAGTAGTAATTGTTCTTTAAAGTTTGTTTCAAGTTCCGCTTTGCAGTCATCTCACTTTGAAACTTCACAAACACGGTTTAAACTTTCAGTTCACAAACCTTATTCTGAGTTTGAGTCTACGAACTTAGTTCTCTGACATCTGTACAAACTTCCAGTGTGTCCATTTCGTGCTGAACGAGATCAATTTTCACATTACAGACCACATTCCTTCCCCTTTATTAAGTGTAAGACGAAAACTGCTTTACTGGCTGGAAGTTCGTTTCACTCTGTACAATCTTTTACCG
>JADBJO010000151.1:952393-957393 GCA_016801955.1 Conus betulinus
TTTGTTTTAACATTTTCAATGGCTTTGTGTTTATTTTTTCATTTATTTTATTTTATTTTTTTAAAAAAAATAATCTGACTTCTGTGATATAAAAAGGGTTTTGTTTTGAGTTAATCATATTTCCATTCTTCAAAGAAGAGATTGCTTCGAATGACTATCACTGTTCATTTACTATGAATAGCACGATTTTATTTTCGGCTATATCTCAGAAACTTTTTATCTATTCGTGTTGATTGAAAAACAAACCGCGACATTAAGATCAGCATTCTACACCAAGTTGTTACATGCTTACATCATTGTTTTGGTCCTTGTTTGCTGTTTGTAACTTTTCCTCGTTTTAAACTTTCTTCCTGTCTTGCTTCCCCGTGTTTTTCTTCCGTCTTTCTCTCCTTCTTTCATTTATTCTCTCACCCACAAAAGACTGCAAGAATGTAAACGTCAATGATGAGGAGTTTCCTGTACAACGCAATCTCTGGACAATGGTTTTCTGTCATCCCTGCATTCATCCAAAGGACTGAATCAAATGCCATCTGCTCTGTGAATGATGCCAGATACTTTAGCTTGGTAGGGTGGAATGTTTAGACCGATTTAACCGTGTCTTCATGTCCACAAGAAAACGGTGATGTGTTGGAAAGATAAATGATCTGGATTCAGTTTCTTTATTTTCAAGAAAAAAACAAACAAACATCATGATGATGATGATGATGATGATGATCGTGACGACGACGACGACAACTGAGACAGCAACACTGATGATAACAACAACAACAGCAATAATAACAGCAATAATAATAATGATAACGAAACTAGAGCTGCTGCTATGCTGCTGCTACTACTACTACTACTACTGCTGCTGCTACTACTACTACTACTACGTCCTATTACTACTGCGACGACGACAAAAAAATGAACAGCAACAACAACTAGTACTACTTTTACCATTTCTACTACTACTACTACTACCACCACCACCACCACCACCACTACTACTACTACTACTACTACTACTACTACTACAACTCCTGCTGCCTCTGCTGCGTTTGGATGATGATGATGATGATGATGATGATGATGATAACAATTATGACTATTTTGACATCTTATTTTGCAATGTACAATGTTTTGCAGAAAGTAAAATTAGGAAAGCAAGAATGAGAACTACTGCAGTAATATATGATAGAAACAAGAAAAGGAAAAATACACCCTTTTTTCCCAGTATGACACTCCTTCAACGAGTGCCTATAGAAGCAGACACCGTCTCATTCCATTCCTCTTCTCATACATACTAATGCAGACGAAATTCTCCTCCATCCCGTGCCCTCGGTACGAAGAAGCTAATAGACAGCTAAGTGCGGTGCAGTGTCCCCTCTGACGGACGGTGGGCTCATGGATCAGTGTCAGTGTTTGTTTTTCAAAATGGTATCACTGCCTACTGGCCAGTCGTGTTATCCTGCAGTATGTCTGCCAAGGCACGAGGCCTAGAGTTTCAACTGGGCTAAAACTGGTGTATTAATGGATAAATAGGGGGGCCGGAATAGCTCAGTTGGTAGAGCGCCGGACTCGTTATCCTAGGGTTGCGGGTTCGAATTTCGGTAGAGGGGGATTTTTTCCCTCGGAGTTAACATTGGTTCTGACTCCATTCCCCATACAGTCCTTCGAATGAGATTATAAACCGAGGTTCCGTGTGTGAACGCACGCACAACATCTTGCACACACGTACAATGCTATCACCAACTTTTGGAAGAGAAGACCAGTTTAGCCGTTGGTATGGATGACACGTTACACATAGCATGCATCTTCCCCGAAGATGGAGTATGGGCTGCCTAATGGCGGGATAAAAGACGGTCAAAACACACAAAACTCCACTGCCTGTCTATACAGGCAGTGGCCGCAGGAGTATGAGCCTGCGTACGCAGAAAGAAAATGGATAAATATAATAATATATGAATAAAAATAACGATAAAAAAGGGCTGGACATGGCTTAAAGGACCTACGCATTTATCCATGCGCTAGTCAAGCACTGTGAACGTGCCGAAATGACATGGATCGTAAACCGACGTTCTCGTACATAAGTCTATGCGAATGTTCCCAAGAACGTGTTCAGGAGGATGTGACAGAGCATTGGAGACAACGCGTAATTCTTGTGACGACCTGATATTTCATCTCCATGTGGACTGCTGGATCGAGGACTACTACAGAACCAGCCGGCGTGTAGCTATGTGGACCAGGGGAGCCGGAAAGATCGGCAAAGGACAATTGCCACGGAGAGGACACGGACACAGAAACAACACAAATAAACCATACAGAACCAAACAAAAAAAAATCAAAGCATTCTTTCCCCCTGCGACAATCACGGCTGTCGAAACTATTTGCTGTACCTTCTTCTGTCTGATTTTTTAAAATAAAGTTAAAAATGAAACTAAAAAAAGGAAACGAGTAATCAAACAAACAGATAAATGATTACATTTATGTCAGTAAAAATAGATAGCTAAATAAATAAATGAATGAATAAGTTAACGCAGTAAGTAAGTAAAGTATACAGTCAGTCAGTCAGTCAGTCAGTCAGTAAGGCCCCCTTCAAGCGAGTGTTTCGGCCCTTATCTCTGACACTCTAGGGGGTTGGGCCACACCCGGTTCATGACTCCGGATGTCCCTCTGCTGCCTTTTTTTTTTTTTTTTTTTTTTTTCCCATCTTGGGATGAGCCATGACTGGGATTCGAACCCATGCCCTTCTGACATGCTCATTTCCACTTAATGACTCGCGCACTAACCACTGAGCCACAGGGACACCTGATATTTTTAGGAAAGTTAAGCCTTATGAAGTTCACTTTTGTTCCTCCTTGACCAGATCCAACTTGAACACCTCTCTGCCGCTTCTGCCATTGCTTTCAGGGCTTTGGTTTTTTTTTCCCTCCCTGCAACTGAGAGCTGTTTCATGAGGCTGTATGCAGACGTTCCCACAAACCCCCTAGCTCCAATTTCTGCAGTGAGGACTTTGACCTGATAGCCTTCTCTCCTCAGGCTGTTTGCCAGATCAGCATACTTTTCAGTCTTGTAGATCTGAGCTGCCTCCATTCTGTTCTCATATGGCACCGTGAGCTCGATCATGATCAGCTGGCTTGGTTGACTGAGAGTGTAATACTATGTCTGGTCTCATGCCACTCTTGCTGATAATCTCTGGGTGACTATTCCATTCTGGGAGGTCTGCTGTGCACTCCCAGTCATCTGCCCCGTCCAGCAGACTCTGCCTGCATGTTCCGAGTGGCACTGTTGTTCTTGGCCATGATTCGCTGCCTCCTGCCGTGAAGAATGTTGCGGGTGCTTTTGGAGTCCTGATTTTCCCTTTTGTGGTGTTGGTACTAGCCCAGACTACTTGTACAATCTCTTTGAGCACACTTGGTTGTGCCTCCATGTGTACCTTCCTTGAGCCAGGGCTACTTTACATGAGCTTAGGACATGCTCCACAGTTTGTTTTTCATGGCAAAGGGGGCTCTTTGGAGTGCATTCTCCCTATTTAATAACAATCGCTTTTTCTATCGTATGTCTAATAAAACGTCCATCACATTCCGTTGTTTTGTTTTCTTTCTATTGGAAGTTTGTCTTTATGTTGTACTGATGCTGGATCGGAGAGGGGTGAGAACACAACTGTCCAGCTGAAACTGTTCTCTCTTTTCGTTGGATCGGGATCACAGAGAAGGATGCTGATGTTCTGCCAGCGTTTTTGTCATGTCGCTGAATTGCATCTACACATTCCTAGAGCGTCTTGTACATTGGAACGTGTGGAAGAGGATGAAGACGAGGAGAAGGAGGAGGACAAGGCATTCAGTCTACCGAGCTCCTATTCGTCTTTATAGATGAATGCATAGATAGATAGACAGACAGTTAGACAGGCAAACACACAGACAGAAAGATAGGTAGATAGTTAGATAAATAGATAGATAGCTAAGTAGATAGGTAGGTAGGTAGGTAGGTAGGTAGGTAGGTAGGTAGGTAGGCAGGCAGGTAGCCAGGTAGGTAGGTAGATAGATAGTATGATTGATAGGCAGATATTCAGATGGACAGACACACAGACAGACAGACAAACAGATAGGTAGATGATTAGATATACAGATAGACAGACAGACAGACAGACAGACAGATAGATAGATAGATAGATAGATAGATAGATAGATAGATAGATAGATAGATAGATAGATAGATTGGCAGGTTATTATTTGTGATAGTCTGTTAGATGACATTTTGTCAACAATCAGCCCATTGGCTGTAGCAGTCCTCCCACAGACGCTTTGTAGAACTTTCCAGAGCAATAATCTACCATTTCCATTTGCTCTGCAGAGTGTTTTTACCGTTAGGGCTCGCGACGCAATATGACGTTAGTTTTGAAAGGATGACATCTCTCAGTCTATATTCCTTATACAATCAACTTGTATAAGATCTGGAGCTAAAATTGCTTACCAGAACTCTGACATTTCCTCCTTTCTCTTCCTTCCCTCATCATCCCATACAGATGCTGTTTGTTTGGTGAGGGTGCTTTCATCTTCCCATCAGCTGGAAATATATCTCACGTTCTTACTCTTACTAACTTTTTTTTTTTCTGAAGCATAATGCCTGTCGTTCTCTAATTTCAAGATATTATTCATGATAGAACGAAAGTTGAAGAAGGCCACAAAATTACTTACCAATGTGTCTGCAACTGTCATGGCCAATACGTCATCTAAGGACGGCGCCCCATCCCCCTTCCCCCCTCCTCCATCCGCCGCAAAAAAAGAAAGAAGACAGAAAGAAAGAAAGAAAGAAAGAGATAAAGAACGACAGAATGAAAGAACGAAAGAGCGAATGATCGAAAACAAGAGAATCTATCAAATAGCACTTTCCTATGCTCTCCAGAAGGTGCATATTCCTGGCTTTTCTTTTTCCTCTGTAGATGGCTTATTATGAGTTACATAATAACTGTATATCAATTCCCCTGTCACAGAGGATATATGGCGATAAAATGCTAT
>JADBJO010000151.1:962393-977393 GCA_016801955.1 Conus betulinus
TTGTTTGCAGCCACAGCATTGCATCATGAAAACGTCATTGTTCGGGTTTTATGTTGGTGGTGTTTCTCACCGTGTGCACTGACTATCAAAGAGCATGCCTGACCCAATCAAGGCTTTTCGTTTGTTCAACTTTTTAGCTCAGAATCTCATTCTTACATTTGTGGGTGGGAAGCCATGGTATAAATCATTACAGCTTCTAAAGGCATATTTTGTTACATTTTTTTTTTTCATTAAAAAATTCCTTTCAGATATTTTATCGTTCTTGACTAGTTGTCTACATAAAGTGTACAGCTGCTTACATAATGACTTAAACCGAAGTGAGATTGAATAGGCTACATGCATCTTAAAAAACAAAAGAAAACAAAACAAAGTAGTACTGGCCGTGTTCAAGCAGACGTACCTCCTGAACACTGACGCCATGATTCGGCTGTCATGCAGAGCCCTGTCTGGCTGGTTGTCTGCTGGCAGCCTGACATTAAAAGTTCCCTGTCACCTTCTCAATGTTGTAAAGATGAATTCACAGGAGTATCCGTGGCAATATATGGATGAATCAGTCAGGATGCAGTGCATAACAGATGTTGTGAGAATGCGTCAGAGGACAAAGCAGATATGAAATGAGTAAACAAAAGAAAATGATATCAATGAAATTGAAAAAAAAATGCAGAAAACAAAATGCAAACAAACAAATAGAGGAGATGGACAGACAACGGTGCTGACTTTCTTTCACCACAGTAGATCAGCGTACACTGCCCTGAACAGTCACATCAGACATATCCAGGCCCTCTTCATTTCGTCATGTCTCCTCCAACACTGTTCGGTTCGGTCCAGAATCCGTCCCCAAGATTGTGTGCTGTCTGTACAAAGGAGGAGTCAACAATGTGGACAACGGCCGTTTCCCACTTCAGCCAACGGGGCCACGTGTGGTCGATCAAAGGTCCAAGAGAACTGTCTCTCTCTTCAGCCAGAAGAAGCAACCTGTGGCCAAATACCGTTTAATGGAGGTCAGTCGCACTATAGTGTAAGAGACTCTCTCTGTCTGTCTGTCTGTCTGTCTGTCTGTCTGTCCGTCTGTCTCTCTCTCACTCTCTCTCTCATTCTCTCTATCACACACACACACACACACACACACACACACACACACACACACACACACACACACACACACACACACACACACACACACACACACCACATGTGGTGGAACGTCTCTGGAAAAGGTTTTCATGGAATCTGTCATACAGTGAGTTAGCTTTGTTTGTCCCATATGAGGCAAACAATAATGGGGGGTTTTGGAAGAAAAAACACATTTACAAGAAAACGTTGATGGGGGAGACAACTTTGTTGGCCTTTTGAAAGAAAAAAAAAATATATTTCGAGTCTACGGACTTACTTTGAATGATAATGCGTTCAACAGTTTCGACAAAAAGTTACTTATGGTATCAGTATATTGCGAGGTCTTTGATGGTCAAACCATGCACATGGGACATGGTGACATGAGAATCATCCACAGAAAGCTGTTGCAGTCCTTAGCATCTTTTGATTGGAATAAGACTCCGTTTCCAGATCTGTTGCAGGATGATGGATGGGAGAGGGAGGGAGACAGTAGTCAAGGAATGGCGCGAGACAACACTTCTGCCAGTCAGAGGTCTGTCCAGCCATTGCCAGTGTCCACCAGTCGTGGATTTTTGTCTTCAAACAGGAACACTGACAACACACCAGCGCACCCAGTCATCTGTTCGAGCTCCTCTCTCTCTCTCTCTCTCTCTCTCTCTCTCTCCTCTCTCTCTCTCTCTCTCTCTCTGTCTCTCTCTCTCTGTCTCTCTGTGTCTCTCTCTCTCTCTCTCTCTCTCTCTCTCTCTCTCTCTCTCTCTCTCTCTCTCTCTCTCTCTCTCTCTCTCTCTTTTCTAGATTCAGGAAACGTTTTAAATTTCAGATATCAGATATGACCTAGAGAAGATAACTGTTGATTGTAAATGGATATGATAAAGACACTGAAAAAAAAAAAAAAAAAAAAAAAAACCTTAAAAAATATTGGTTCCCTTTCTTTCCATTGTTACCAGCTTAACGTTCGTTTGTTTATGTGCTATTATTATTAATGTGAGTGAGTCCGTGCGCGCGCGCGCGCGCATGTGTGTGTGTGTGTGTGTGTGTGTGTGTGTGTGTGTGTGTGTGTGTGTGTGTGTGTTGTTTGTGTTGTGTGTGTGTGTGCGTGTGTGTTTGAAATTATTTGCAGAGCTATCTGTCTCTCTGTCTGTCTGTCTATCTGTCTGTCTTCTCTCTTCTCTCTAACCTGCTCTTTTATTTTGCAATACCTGGTTTTATTTATGTCTTAAATGTTTATATAACCACCTTTTGTATTATTGATAAAAATCGCCCATCTTTTTCATTAAAAGATTCCTTAATGATAAACGTACACGGAAAACCAGGGAGCGTAAAAGTCAATGAAATAAACAAACGAGCGTCTGGACAAATGAAGCAGGTTTATACCCCAACATGTCATTGAAATAGATGAAAAGCGAATAACGTATGAGTAAATAATGCATATTTAAAAAATAAACGAAATGGAAACAGATAAACAATAAGCAGACAATACATAAGCATATAAATAATGAGACGAATAAATGAAGAAAGAACTAAACAGAGTCAACTGTCATGCTAACACCAACTTCAGGACGTAGGGAAAGCCTAATAACGATGCCAAACCTCAGAGAGAGAGAGAGAGAGAGAGAGAGAGAGAGAGAGAGAGAGAGAGAGAGAGAGAGAGAGAGAGAGAGAGAGAGAGAGAGTCCTTCGTGACTGTAGCTATTTTCTGTTGTTTTCAATCCATTTTCGCTTACAGCCGTTCTTGATTTTCCTTTGGTACTTTGTTTCTTTGTTTTTGTTTGCGTTACAAAACATCATGTATCTTTTTTGACCATCTTCCAATCTGTTTGTCTGTCTGTCTGTCTGTCTGTCTGTCTGTCTGTCTGTCTGCCTGTCTGTCTGCTACCGCCAGCCACTCTACTTATTTCTCCCTTTCTTGATTTTGAGTTGTTCATTCGTAAACTGTTGTTTGATAGCAACATATTTCCCCTGCAGTTCACCACCCTAGCATATAACATTTTCATTTCTTTATGCTGTGTCTCCTTGTGAATTCCATTTTCTCTCCCTTTTGGCACTTCTTTTTGTGTTTCTTTTAGAGCGTTAGAGCGCGTTATCATGTTTTTTTTCTTCTTCTATTTTTCTCGTTCTTCAGTGACTGATATCAATGCACGATTTGCTACAATCTTTTTTTACAGTGATATGTTAGTAATGTTCTTCGTCTCTGTATCTAAATCCTCATTTTGTTTTTAATAGTCTGGCTTCCGTGGAATAAATGATTCGACATATAACTGTCTTGAGTTTCCGTTTACTTTCTATTCTTCATCAAAGAGACTTTTTTTGCGGGTGACAACCATTGTTCATTAACCATGAATTGCACAGTTTTTTACTTCTGTTTGTTTTATCTAAGAAAACTTGTTTCTTTCATTCATGTTTACATTTTTCAAACGTTTTTTTTGAGCGGCATTAACATTAACATTCGACACCGAGAGCTGTTGTCATTTTTGGTGTTTATTTGTTCATTTCCTTCTTTTTATCTGTCTGTTCTCCGTGCGTTTGTTTTCCTTGTTTGTTTCCTTCATTCCTTTATCCATTCACTCACCTTCAAAAACACAGCGAGAATGTACATATCAATTTGTGGTATCTTGCCCATAAAAAGTTTGCGGAACAATGGTTTCTGTCATCTGTCCCTTTCATCGAAAGGACTGAATACAGCGCTGGCATTCAGCGCCGTGAATGATGACACTTGGTTCGATTCTGTAGCAGCGGACAAATTAAATCCTTTCTTCTTGCACACAAGATATACAATGACATCTTGGAAAGAGAAATGATCTGGCCTCAGTTTTTTTCTTCGTTTGTCAAGAAGAAGAAGAAGAAGAAGGAAGAAGGAAGAGGAGGAGGAGGAGGAGGAGGAGAGGAGGAGGAGAAGAAGAAGAAGAAGAAGAAGAAGAAGAAGAAGAAGAAATGATGATGATGATGATGATGATGATGATGATGATGATGATGATGACCCTGTATGGCAAATTGCGACAGACGGTCAACGAAGAAGCAATACAAAGACTGTTTTAAAAACAAACAAACGACTCGATGTCTGTCATATCGACCATCGCCAGTGGTCCTCCCTAGCGGCAGATCGCGACGGCTGGCGTCACACCATGACCAAAAATGTCTGCTCCCACAGGGCCTCCCTTGAGAACATAGGGCGCAGGAGGAAGAGCCGTGATGCTGAGACATCGACCCCTGATCAGACCTGCAGCCGCTGGGGCCGGGCCTGCCTAATCTGCATTGGTATTTCAGCCATGAGCGCTCCTGTAGACGATGCGGGCTATGTTTTCCATCATCTTCGTCCGCGAAACCAAGCCTATATACATAAATGAATAAGCTGAAGATGTCATTGAGAATGGAAAACATGGTGTAACAATCACTTCCGGTTCCAGTGAATCATTAATGTGAATAATAACGAATGCTATGACATTTGTCTTTGAAACACCTGTTGGTCTTCAAAATCAGTTGAACACTTGAATTATTCTTTCATTACTTACTGACGAATGATATCGCATTGCTCTCTGCAACACCTTCTAGTCTCAAAAAAAAAACAGTTGAACAGTTTTTATGATATAGAATATCGAGTTTAACTCAAACTTAACATGAACGAAAGCAACAATGTGGAGGTCAGAAAAAGGTACATATCTGGCAGCAAAAGAGAACTGGTTTTAGAATGTGAAGAAATGTCCGTTATATATAAACTGTTATGATTACAGATATCATGATTATAGTTCACCACTTGTCTTAGCTTTGTAGCCACATATGAAAACTGGGAAGCGGAGCAAAGATGGCTGTATTGCGTTATATTCATAAGTCATTTTCACTCAAAAGTTATTCTTTAAACATGTTTCCTGGTATATTGACCTACTGCTATGCATCGCACGGGCTAGTGGGGATTAGATAAAGCAGTAATACACACCGAAAAAGGTTCATTATGAGGCATTTAAGATATTTCTGTGTGTCCCCCCCCCCCCCCCCCCAACAAAAAAAAAAGAAAGAGTTATTTTATATAGCGCGATGGAACGTCAATCTATTGTTTCTAATCAAACATTCGATGGCTAAAAACATTACGTGTGAACGAAATAAGTTTACAGTTAAAAGCTTATAGCATATTGTAAAATCGAGATTCATAAGACAAACAAACTTGGTTATGAACGTGTGTGAAAAGTTACATCAAAATGAATCTGGTTTGCGATATTAAGTCATAGAGTAGAAGGGATTTTTTGAACGACTTTTGTTAAAAGATTGATTGACTGCAGGTGGAAAAGGGGATTTATCAGTTGCAGCAAAGTGAAAGGTAGTCATCATGCAGTGCTTTTTAAATAATCCTCTAGAAATCGTGACAGTTGTCTTCTGCAAAATGTTGACAAACGACAAACACATTGAGCGGGATCTCACGACGCTAGATCATGGATCACGGGCATGACGTCATCACATCGCAATCGATGTAAAAGTCATTCATCTAACGGATTAAGAAGTCCCATGTATAAAAGCGCAAAGGAAAACGAATTACTTACGGGCTTTGTTGTTCTGCTGTCGATGACTCGAGAAAAGAATTATTCCTCATGAGGTGTAAGCACACCAATGTCTGTTCCGTGCGTCTCTGCTCATGTCAAATCAGAACGAACATATGATGAAGAACATGTGCTTATTTTCTCTTTAACGGAATCTGAAAAAAAAAATCCTTGCTCATTTGTAAAACCGCTTCACTGATTTATGAGAAAAAAAGAAAATCAGCATATTGGATTTCTTATGTGTTTTGACTTCCTTTACCATTACTTTTTTCATTATCGTGTTCTGTTTGTGAATGGTACCCATTCAAATGAGGCTCCAGCCTTCGTGGAACAACATTCCGTGTGCCACTGTCTCTATCGTTGTCTGTTTTTTCTGTCTCTGTGTATGTATCTGTGTGTCTGCCTGTCTCTGTCTATGTCTCTCTCCCTTTTCTTTCTTCTTTCTTCTCTCCTCCTCCTCTCCCCGAAACGCCTGTTCTTTCTCCCGCCCCTTCCTTCCGACATCCCTCTAGCCCTGTCTGCCTGTCTGTCTGTCTGTCTGTCTCCCTGTCTCTGTCTGTCTGTCTGTCTCCCTATCTCTGTCTCTGTCTGTCTGTCTGTCTCTCCTCTCTCTCTGTCTGTCTGTCTCTGTCTCCCTCTTTTTCAGGTCTGGCGCGAGAGACAATCACACGATTCGTCCTATACAACACCTACAGGTGTTTGTGTCCAGTTTCTAATGGAAGTTCTATCCATTCCACTGTTTCGTCTTCTATTGATTTGAAGTTTGTCTGTAAGTAAACGTGTCGGGATTGGAAATGGGTGAGATCACAGAAAACAAATTTTCAGCAGAAAATACTGTCCATTTCATTGAATTTCGGTTACAGAGGAGGATGCTGATGTACCACCAACTAACGCTAATCTAGCTTAGATGTCCCTCTACATCTCAAAGGTGCCTTGCGCCTCCCCCCCACCCTCTCCCCGCATACAAACACACAAACCAAACACACATACGCAAGAACACACACACACACACACACACACACACACACACACACACACACACACACACACACACACACATACACACATACACACACACACGCACACACACACGCACGCACGCACACGCGCACGCATGCACGCATGCACGCATGCATGCACGCACACAAGGACACAGACACATGTCTGTGTTTGTGCGCGCGCGCTCGCACGCACGTGTGTGTGTGTGTGTGTGTGTGTGTGTGTGTGTGTGTGTGTGTGTGTGTGTGTGTGTGTGTGTGTGTGTGTGTGTGTGTGTGTGTAAGGTGGTGTGTGTTCGTGCGTGTCGCGCCCTTGTGTATGTGTGTGTGTGTTGATGATGTGTGTGTTTGCCAATAGTGTAGACCAATGTTGCGCGCGCGCACAGATGTGTGTGTGTGTGTGTGTGTTGTGTGTGTGTGTGTGTGTGTGTGTGTGGTGTGTGTGTGTGTGTGTAAGGAGGTTGCTGTTTGTGTCACATTGTTTGATGATATTTTGCCAATTTTAGACCAATCCTTTCACAGATGCCTTTGAGAATTTTCCAGAACCCAGATTTTACAGAACCTTTTGCTCTTTGGGGTGTTTCTAATTCTTGTGTCCGCTGCACAAAATGATGTCAGCTTTGAAAGGATAATGTCTGTTAGTCTCTATACCTCATATAAATCACTTGTATAAGAACTGGAGCTAGACTTGTGTATTAGTGTTTTAGAACTCTGACATTTTCTCCTTTTGTTTCCAGCCGTCATCATCCCATACACAGATCACTTATTTGGTAAGCTTGCGTTCACCTTGCTCTAGGTAGGAAAGTTCTTCAGCTTATGAAGCTTTTTTGTTTTTTAAACCGTAATACTCGTTTTTCCTGAAAAGTTCAAGACATTATTCACGGTAGAACTAAAATATAAGAAGGTCACAAAGTTACGTACCGATGTGTCTGAAATGTATGATGGTCAATGAGTTATCTGTCGCAGAACTGAAACGGACAATGGCCACACAATTGATTATGGGCAGGGGCTTCAATGGACGACGCATACGAAGGAATCTACTTCAGACCCGAATATGGACAAGAGTGCAATTTCTGTCGTTCACTACTGACTTGAGATGTATCTTCACAGAAATCTAACGACTATCACTTTGTTGTACTGGCCAGAAGTTGTATGTGCCTGTCTTGTTTTGTCCCTGAAAATGGCGTATCATGTTCTTTTATTTACTGTAGTGCAATCTCCCTTATCATAGACGATAATGGCCATGAGGAGCTATGAATCACACTCTTCTCAGCGTTCAGTTACAATAGTCCGATATCACATAGTAACAAACATTTCAGTTTTGAAGTACGCGTGACTATCTAGAGACTTCACTTTGTTTCAAATCATAGAGGTTTCAGGAGGAAGTTAAAAAATGGAAGGAAGTAATGAGACTGGCATTGAAAATGGCGTATCATGTTCTTTTTATTTACTGTGGTGCAGTCTCCCTTACCGTAGAGGATACATAGCCATGAGAAGCTATGAATCGCACCCTCATCAGCGCCCATGCAATATTCCCAATCACACTGGAGCAAACATTTCAGATTTGAAAAAAAAAAAAAAAAAAAAAACCCGTGACAATTTAGATACTTCAGTTTGTTTCGGATCATAGTGGCTTCAGCAGGAAGCTAACACATGGAAGGACGTATTGAGATTAGCATTGTCAAACGAACGTAACCAGCATTAAGGTGGCAAGTGTCGACCAGTTGGTCTATTTATCTATTTATTATTTATTTATTTATTTATTTTTTGAGCTGGACAAGGTGAGGAAGATTCAATGCATTACCTTGTGCTCCTTATTTTCGCTGTTTTTCGTTTTTATATATTTTTTCTTTTCTTTCTTTTTTCTTTCTTTCGTTCCTTCTTTGTTTCTTTCTTTGTTTGTTTCTTCTTTCTTTTCTTCTTCTTTCCTTGTTTTTCTTTCTTTCTTTGATCTATCATTTTTTTTTTTTGGCTATCAAAGTTAACCATGATGAAGGCACAATAATGGGCTATGGCCAATGGATCTTTCGTTTTAGGCAGTATAAGAAAATGCCAGTCCTCTGCAATCACCTGTGTCAACTGAGGACAATCACCCGGAGAAAAAAGTTGACTCCAGACGGTATAAACAGTTCTGTTCACAACCAAAACTCAACGGTTCCTACTGTTGTTGCAGAATGTCTTAACATTTACGCTATCAACTGAGGGAGTTTGCGTATGCAGCAATATCGGCAAAGAACTCTGTTAGGTTTCTTGTTTTTACTGTTAAATTGTTCGGTTGCGTCTCCTTCGACAACTTGAGATTGCCTCCTTGTTTATTCCATTTTCTGTACCTACTTGCCTTATCTATATTGTTTATTTTTTCTGCCAACTCAGTTTACTGAAATATTGTTGAATATTTGCCGACTCAGTGCCTCACAAAATTCAAACAGGCAAAGAAACAAACAAACAAAACGAAACAAAAGAAAAAAAAAAAAGAAAAAAAAAAAAAAAAAAAAAGCAAAACAAAACATGGCGGTACCCATACTCACAGTCAGCAAACTTTCCATCAGGTGACTTCTTTCAAGTACCGTCATCCTTGTGTCAGTCAGAAGCATCCTGATTTTTGTCCCTGCTGTGTGTGTCCTGATGACCAGCCGTTCACTTTATCAGCAAGCTACCACTTCGTCAGCTCCCCTGCCCCACAAAAGCCTTTCAGCAGAGGATATCGATTATTTTATTACCTTGTGGTACTTGTCATACGTCTCATACTTGGGACCAAGGATGTTGCCGGCAGGTCTTGTGGACAACAGTTCCATCGTGAACGCCAAAACTTCAGCAGCAGAAAGTACGACGTCCTGGGTGAAGCTGAGATTGCTTGAAACTTGGCATCTAATGCAGTGTAGACTAAAGCACTGTTACCTCTGATCTGCACAGGTTGAGCTCTATGCTGTCCGGTGTTTACGATTAATCCCTGGATATAAGTTCCACAGGTTTGTTTTTCACCAACTGCACAAGCCCACCTTAATTTGTACTAGAAGACAGGAAAACAAGCATTCGGGAAGACCACTGCACTGTGTCACACGTAAGAACCAGTCCTTCGTTGGAAGAAAAAAAAACCCCAGAACTCTCGAACATTATTCAGAGCAAAAGACCTGATGTCCTACTTAGTACCGAGTCATGGCAGACCTTTCAACACACAAAAGCAGAGATCGTCGCAAAATCCTACACTGTGTTTGACACAGGCGGAGAAAACCAGTCCAGATAACCTAAGTGGGGATGTCACATCAACTCGGTCGCCAACAAAGCGAACATGATCCCCCAGCTTTCTTTGGAGCAGCCTCAAGGTAGACATCAAGAGGACGAAGAAAACTACAAAAAACCCTTGTTTGCCCTATACTTGAGAATGCAGCCACTGTATGGGACCCCACATCGTCAGCGAAATCTTGGCAGTTGAAAAAACCCAGCAGCAGAGAGCAGCCAAATGGGTCACAGATGGACATCGCCACTCATGCTGTATTAACTCATTCCTTAACTGTCTGGACCAGCCCATTCTGCAAGACCAACGAAAAAGAGCCTGCCAAGGGACGTTTCACAATTTCCTTCATGGACATAATTATTTCCATACATTCGAACTACCTGCCAAGACCATCAGACAGCAGGCCGAAGTCTGGGCAAAATGCCTGTAGTTATGACATCCAGTCCTGCCGGACACAGTACCGACACGTACCCTGCTTTCCTCGCACCATCACAGACTGCAACACGCTGCCTCAGCACAGTCGCCTACATGCTTCATGCCCGTCTCTCCTCTGATTCTGTAGATAACATTCCATTGTCTCAAACCCTACCCCCTATCTTCCTCCTCCTACCCAGCATCAGTTTTCTAATACTGAAAAAAATGGTCAGTGTTTTGTAGTTTTCCCCTCTCCATGTTGCACTGGTCAAACTGGGGGTCAAAATTTTCCAACCTCCAGCACATTGATATAAGATGTTGACTGTTGAGAAGAAGAAGAAGAAGAAGAAGAGAAGAAGAAGAAGAATGTAGCTTTCCTTTTTTTTTATCCTGTATCTCTTCCTCTCTCCTCACAATGCCCTCCCCGCACACACAAATACACAACCCACGCACACACACTCATGTATACACATGTGCATGAGCACTCACACTCGGACACACACACACACACACACACACACACACACACACACACACACACACACACACACACACACACACACACACACTCTCTCTCTCTCTCTCTCTCTCTCTCTCTCTCTCTGTCTCTCTCTCTCACACACACACTCACAGACACACGCGCGTGCGCGCGCGCACACACACACACACACACACACACACACACACACACACACACACACACACACACACACACACACACACACACACACACACACACATACACACACACACACACACACACACACACACACACACACACCACACACACACACACACACACACACACACACACACAGACACACAGAGAGACACACACAGACACACTCACCATACACACACACTCAGACACATAAACACTCACACACTCACACACACACACACACACACACACACACACACACACACACACACACACACACACACACACACACACACACACACACACACACACACACACACACACACACACACACACACACACACACACACACACTCCACCCCGTAGGAGAACATTGGAGAATACACGTCTAAAAAGCTGATCTAGATGAACGACCAACATGAAAAGCTGAACCCTTCTGTCCAGTTGCCCATGCCTTGTGAGCTGTGGAGATGCTTGACCGTTCAAGTGTGCATCGTGGCAAAAAAATGCTAGTCACAGGACCATGATGGAGATGAAGAAGCCAACGCACCCGTGACTGACCACTACTCTAAAAATCATTGTTCACTTTTCGCGCATTATTTGAATCCATTTCAAATAACTCTTAGGTTTTAAGCATTGATGGGTAAATGTGGTGCAGACTGCATATCTTTTATTTCAGTTCCTGCTTCAACGGTCCGAGTAATAATCATTCAGATTATACTTTATTCCTTTTATCTCGATGGACAGTGACATGCATGGAAATGTCTGCTCAGACCCCGTGCAGTAGAAAAAAACTTACTGATAGTCTGGGTCTGGGTCGTCGACCTATCCATCAATTGTGGGATTGACACTTGCTTGTCTGTATTCATCCTCTTCCCCAGCAGCTGTCTCTATCCATGAAAAATACAAAAAGGGACAAAAAAATATTTCAACATGACGCTTTGATTTATTTTAGGTCAGAGGCTGTTTGCGAACGGTTTGTCCCGTTTTCCCATCAGGATTATCGGACTCGCTCTGCCAATGTACGTACATCCCAGAGAGAGAGA
The DNA here is from genome assembly GCA_016801955.1 of Conus betulinus. Taxonomy (NCBI): domain Eukaryota; kingdom Metazoa; phylum Mollusca; class Gastropoda; order Neogastropoda; family Conidae; genus Conus; species Conus betulinus. The sequence goes on from JADBJO010000151.1 coordinate 974,387, forward strand.
GAGAGAGAGAGAGAGAGAGAGAGAGAGAGAGAGAGAGAGAGAGAGAGAGAGAGAGAGAGAGAGAGAGAGAGCAAATTTTATAGTCATTGCAGCATTCTGCACGTCCGAATTTTGTAAAAGGAAAGAAAGATGCATAAAAACCCTACTTCTTGCACACGCAAAAGTCTCCATGTTTGAATATAATATTATATAACCTGGTTCTAAATGTGACTTTCCAGGATGATGCAAAGCGAGAAACATGCACGCTTGTGTAGCAAAGAACGATATGTTCATTTTGAGAGAGAGAGAGAGAGAGAGAGAGAGAGAGAGAGAGAGAGAGAGAGAGAGAGAGAGAGAGAGAGAGAGAGAGAGGACAAATTATGTAATTATTAGGTCATTCTGATTGGAGAAGGGAAGAAAGTAAGCCTGCAAACTTGGAGCAGGATCAAAGGAAGGTGGCTTTTGATTTATTCGTTCATTTTCATGATTGTGAGCAATGCTTGTTTTTCATTTTTACGCCTGTCATGGCGATTTGTTACGTTGTAGACGTACATCTTCTTATATTACTGTGTATCTGTCCATAAGTTTCTTTCTTGTGCCTGTCTGCCTGTCAGTCTGCTCTCTCGCTGTCTTTGTATGACAGAGAGAGAGAGAGAGAGAGAGAGAGAGAGAGAGAGAGAGAGAGAGAGTATCTGTCTGTGTCTGTCTGTTTGTCTATCTGTCTCTCTGTCTATCTCTGTCTCTGTCTTTTCTCTGTCTGTCTGTTTGTCTGCCTGTCTCGTATCAATCTGCTATGTACACCAGTCTCAAATGCTAGGAAACAAAAAGCAAAACTAAAAAAGTAAAAAGATGTTTATCTTTTGTAATTGCCTCTATCTGTTGTTCTTTGTATCTTTTGTTCATGTTTACTTTTCAAGATCTGCATGTTTTCCAGGAGAGAAAAACATATTCCACAATTAAGTCAACATTCAAGAATCAGCATCATTGCAAACGCAAACATAAGACTGTTTAAGATGCGTTGTTACATCATTAACAGCAGGTAGCATATGGTTATTTACCTCCTTCATTTAAACTTTAAAAAGCCTAGATGTTAAGTCGGAACTTTCTCGTGAAATATATGATATGTAATTTTCTGGAACCATATCTGTAGATTAAGTCAGTTAGTTTTTTTACCAAAACAATATTGGAATAATGAATTTTAAAAATCCAGTCAAAAAAGAAAAAGGGGGCAGGCTATTTGAAGAGATGTTATCATTCCCCTCTTCTCTTGCAGTTGCAGCAATGCATCGACAATACAAGTAAGTACTGTTTTGGATTATCTGCCGGTGGCGCGAATTGTCTTCCCACTGTGTGCTTCGCCTGTCGCAGTGCATGCAAAATTCAAACAATTTTTTGTTGTTGTTGATTAGAGGGTTCGCTCAATATCTCATTCTTACAGCTGCAGCCGGAAACCGTTGAAATCACGTGGAAGGTAAGGTAAGGTAATGTTGCCTATCGCCCAGCCGACTGCAAAGGGCTATATCAGGGCTGTCACCCACGTTGGCGTCAACTCACAAGTCATCAACACACACACACACACACACACACACACACACACACACACACACACACACACACACACACACACACCACCACCACCACCACCACCACCACCACCATTCACACATCACTTTAAAATACACCAAAAACGCACCAGAAACTTCGTTAAAAATCTTTCTTCCCGTAAACTCTTAGATCAGATGAAAAAATGTTAATCTCTTTCAGAAATGTAAAGATCACGTCAAGTGAGACATCTCGGAACAAAAATTTTCACGGAGTCTGGTGTAAAGTGTTTATGTCTCACATCGTGCGAAACACAGGGCAGAATAGTTCAACTTGGAAGAACATAATAGAATCACGTTTCTTTCCCAATATTTTTTTTTTTTCCTTTTAAAGATCAGAAAAAATCTTATCGTTTTACTTTTGGAAACCATACAAGCAAAGAAACAAAGAAACAAACGAACAAACAAATACACAAACAAGCAAATAAACAAACACAAATGGAAAGAGTTGCGTAGACAGCATTAATAACATTTCTTCACTCTAGTAGATGAGCATACATTGCTCTGAACTGACGCGTCAGAAACGACCAGGCCCTCTTCATCTCGTCACTTCTCCTCCAACGCTGATAGACTCAGTCTGGAATGATTCCTCAGGATCGTGGGTGCCGTCTGTACAAAGGAGGAGGCAACAATACGGACAACGGGCGTTTTTCTCACCACTGCGAAGGTGGCCACGTGTGAACTGTCTCACTTCAGCTAAAGAGGCAATCAAATACTGATGTGGTGGAAATTGCTCGCACAACAAAAAGGGTAAGATTTCTCTCTCTCTCTCTCTCTCTCTCTCTCTCTCTCTCTCTCTCTCTCTCTCTCTCTCTCTCTCGTTGCGTGCGCGCGTGTGTGTGTGTGTGTGTGGACAGTTTAAAAGACAGAGTGATAGTGGGAAGGGATTAGGACTGGGGTTGGTGGTGGAACTGGAACTGGAACTATTAAAGATAATAAATGTGGCAATAGTAATGAGGGTGGCTTCTATGATACAAAAGCGAGAGAGAGAGAGTCTTGGACGGATGCTTGACCAGAGAGAGAGATTTCTTAGATACTGAGATCGCGAGCGCGCGCGCGCACAGAGACACACACACACACACACACACACACACACACACACGCACAAAACACACATTCTTTTGCTTTTGTCAAAGAGAGAGAGAGATTTGGAGGGGGGGGAGAGGGAGGGGGGAGATAGGAGGGAGGGGGGAGAGGGGAGGGGGGGGGGGGGGGGAGAGAGAAGAGAGAAGAAAAAAACAAAGTCGTCAAAAGCCTTTTGTAAAATCTTTATTCAGATCGAAAAAAAAAAACTGTTTCAGGAACTGAAAAGTCACCTCTGCCTGAACACCTCCGAAAAGGGTTTTCATGGAATCTGACGTAACGTGGCTATATCTGACATCATACAAGTCCCAACAGTTGATACTTTTCTGGTTCACGCATGGTTG
>JADBJO010000151.1:979893-999893 GCA_016801955.1 Conus betulinus
TCCCTATTTTCTACAATCTGATACATAAGAGCAAGCTTTGTTTATAATTCAACATTTCTTGCAGTCATTGCAACACCTAGCTGCTCTGTAAGTTGCTGGAACTTGCTCGGTACTTATCCTTGGAATTTATTGTTTCATCGTAATTTAGTCCCTTGCGGATTCATTCCAAGAACTGGCCCTCAGCACTTGTGTCTTAAGACGTTATCTTTTTATATTTTCTACTTTTCACTAGAAAATGTAGCTTGTTTTGCTCGTTCATGATTTTCTTTTGCTTCTTAGGTGGCACCTTTAGTTAGTTTTTTGAAAACTCAACAAACGTATTATGGTATTGCACACCAGTCTTTTTCTGGTATAGCATTCTTCTTAAAACCGAAAAGGCAGAGGAGGAGTCAAATTACCACTTTCCGCGGTCACTGAGGAGAAAAACAATCAGGTTTCGAAATACCGGTATCTGACCAGGAGTTATATGTGTATCTGACCAGGAGTTATATGTTAGTGAGATTTCTCTACCCATTGGAGATGTTTCCCTCTTTGGAGACTATAAGCTTGCTGAAGGTTCATTTTGAGAAGCATTTATTTATTCCCCATTCACCCACTCAAGCACATACTGTCAGTTAGGCAGAATCATCTACCACTGCAGATATGAAGGTTTACTACCCCCCTATTTCTACAATCTGAGACATAAGAGCAAGCTTTGTTTATAAATTCAATATATATATATATATATTGAGAGAGAGAGAGAGAGGATGAGAGTGTGACTTGTATGCGCGCTCGCACACACACACACACACACACACACACACACACACACACACACACACACACACACACACACTTCTATTGTATAACCACGCGCTTTGCTGGGGGCCAGGGAGTACAGAGGTTGCCAGACATTTCATGAAAAGTCATATCTGTCTTTGAACACTCTACTCTCTTAGACGTCCTGTGTCAGAGAGGTCGCTGTCTGTACTTCAAGGCACAGCGTTCCTCACAACAAACACCCGAATCTTAAAGACGGACGTTTTTAAAACTCTAATACCGTGACCACGGTCATTACGTAATCATTGTCCGTTTGCTGTTCCCGAAGGTCGCCCTAGTTTGAGCAGACTCAAAGAGTGATGGACAATAACTCAGAAAATGTCGTTTCCCCCCCAAATCCCTGCCAAGGAGAAGAGTGCTGCACACAGGGAACAGTCAAAGCCTGTCTGGGCCCAGCTGACCTCGGACGTACTCACTCTTTTTAAGTTTTTGTTTTGTTTTCTTTCCTCGCAGTTCGTTTTCCTCACTAGACTGTGGTGCAGACAAAGGCTATGACGTTTTTGTATGTACTATTAGAATGTAAAGTTTTGTTGATTTCATCGCTAGAAGAAATACGTATTTTGCCCAGGGATTCAACAGTCATCCTGGGGCAAAATACAAAACAAACAAGCACGCACACACACACACACACACACACACACACACACACACACACACACACACACACACACACACACGAACTCATGCTTTCAGAACCACTGAGCGGAAGACATATTATTTTGCACATCTTTGCTCAGATTCATGATTCCTGACCTTGGGCGTCATCTTTACGGTGGCAGGTCAGAACATAAGAAGGCAGACTTATTTTTAGTTACAACACACTACAAGCTTATCAAAACATAACTGCATCTCACTATAACATCTTGCCCGAGACCATCATCAAAGACAATATTGAAAGTCACACCCCCACAAGATGATCCAAGTGCAAACACGTATGGCTGGACCCTTCTTCCATGCGGGTTTATCAGCTGCGGAGATGCCTAGGTGTTCAGACTTGCATTATGGTGCTTCAGCAAATAACGGGCACAGGATCATGATGTTGATAAACGAGTTATCATACTCTCGAACGTCCGCTTCTTTGAGAAGATCATTGTTCACTGTTTTTGCGCATAATGAGTCATAGTAAACTCTCGGGTTGTGAGCGTTGATGATAAATGTGGTTCAGACTGCGTGTCTGCCTGCTTCAAAAGTCAGGCAGTCGTTCAGATGGTACACTGCATCCTCTTACCATCTTGATGGACAGGGATATGAATGGATACGCCTGCTCAAGATCCCCAGGCAGCGGACAAAAGATAAATACTGATCAATGTTCTCATCAGTCTGGGTCGACCTCTCCGTCGACAGAGGGACTGACAGTCAGTTGTCTGTATTCATGTTCCTCTTCTTCTTCTCTCTGTCCACTAATTCAAGGCAAGATGACGAAGAAAATAAATTTCATTTCCTTGTATTACCTTGATTGACTTTAGGAGAGAGTTTTTTTTCTGCGGACAGTTTGTCTCGTTTCCCTGGTAGAGTTATCATCGTTTTTGCATCTATATTGCATATATTTATATCTATCTATCTATCTGTCTGTCTGCCTATCTATCTCCCCCATGAGAGAGAGAGAGAGAGAGAGAGAGAGAGAGAGAGAGGAGAGAGAGAGAGAGAGAGAGAGAGAGAGAGAGAGAGAGAGAGAGAGAGATCATTAGGCCATTCTGCACGTGCCACCTCTGGAAAAAGTGAAGCAAGCTACATCAAAAACACTTCTCAACAAGCAAAAATGGCATGGTTTAAAATATATTCCCTACTGGCTTCTGGCTTCTGAAAAACTAACTAAAACAAAACAAAAGACTTACACGTTCTTGTAGCAAAGAGCTGTGTGTAGACAGAGAGAGAGAGAGAGAGAGAGAGAGAGAGAGAGAGAGAGAGAGAGAGAGAGAGAGAGAGAGAGAGAGAGATTCTATGGTCATCAGGCCATTCTGTTTGTCTTAAGATTGAAAAAGGGAAGAAAGATACATGAAAATACCGTTCCCTTCTTTAATACGCGAGTGTCTCTCTCTCTCTCTCTCTCTCTCTCTCTCTCTCTCTCTCTCTCTCTCTCTCTCTCTCTCTCTGCTGCGTGCCTGCCTGACTGTCTGGCTGGCTACCTGCCTGTTTGTCTGCCTGTCTGTCTGTTTATCTTTCGTCTGTCTCCTACTTACAAGAAATATTAAAATGCAAGCATCTAAAAGACAAGAAAATTCATGAATGCAATTTGATTTGCATGTATCTGTTTATCTTTGTTTCGTTAGTTCAAGTTTATCTTTCAAGATTTATGTTCTTGCTTTCAAGAAAAAAAAAAACGCACTCCATAGTTAAGGTGAAAATCAAGCATCAACAGCATTGTAAGACAGAGACATGAGCCTTTTGAGGATGCATTGTCACACAATCACCAGCAGGGAGCATATGTTTTTTCTTGTGTCTCATGTACGCTTAGAAACCTAACGTCTGATCTTTATCGTGAAATTTAAGTCGTCCAATTTGTTAGGGCAAAATCTTGCAGATTAGCTCTGCTATTTTCTAAGGCATCAGAGTGGAAATGACGTGCTTAAAAACAAACGGCTAAAATGAAAAGGGTGTAAGCCATCAGAACACGTTTTGTACTCTTTTGTTTGTGGTTAGAGCAATACGTACTCGTTCGGGTTACCTGTCGGCAGCGAGCATTATGTTCGCATGGCATCCATTGGCTATTGCAGTGCGTGCGATCCCGGATACAGTTTGTTTGTTCATTCGACGGCTAGGTCAGAATTTAACCTTACCACACACAGCAGCTGGAAACCGTTGTGCTTAAGGGAAAGCCACAGCACACAATATTGTTTTAAAGAGCACATGTTGTCACGTTTTTCATTTCAGTAGCTTTCCTTTCAGAGAACTTACTGTTCGTGACTGTTTGTCTGCATAAAGAATATAGCTATTTACATTATGGGACTGTTTGTCTGCATAAAAAAATATAGCTATTTACATGAAAAGTTACAACGATGTCTGATTAGATGGGTTGCATACAGTTGAAAAAAAGAATAGAGCAGCACTAGCCATGTCCAGTTAGACCTAACATTCTGACTTCAACGGTAGGATTCAGCTGCTGCAGAGGACTCGGGCTGCTGGTTTCCCGTGTGTAGCCCGATGTTAACAGATTCCCGTCACCTACTTAATGTTAGAACGATGAATGTACGGGATTATGCATGATGTGCCAGTCAGGATAAAGTGCACGAAAATTGCTGTAGCGATGAGTCACAGGAAAACAAAAAAAAAAGGGGAAAAAATTCAAATTTGATAAAAAAAAAAATTAGACAAGCAAAACCAACAAAAATAAGGACAACAACACACCAAAAACACACACACACACACACACACACACACACACACACACACACACACACACACACACACACACAAACACACACGCGCGCGCGCACAAACAAACAACAACAAAAAGACCCCTAATGTACAGAACTGCAAAGACAACATTGTGAAATTTCTTTCAACGCAGTAGATGAGCATACACTACTCTGAACCGACACATCAGAGACCAGGCCCTCTTCATGTCGTCACTCCTCGTCCAGCAATGATCGATTAATTCCAGAATCCTTCCCCAAGATTGTGTGCACTGTCTCTTCAAAGGAGGAGGCAACAATACGGACAGCGGGTGTTTCCCACTAGAGCCAACGGGGCCACGTGTGACTGACCAAAGAACGTCCTATAGGACTGTCTCACTTCAGCCAGAAGAAACAACCTGTGGTCAAATACGGGTAATGGAGTCTACTCATACAAACTCTCTCTCTCTCTCTCTCTCTCTCTCTCTCTCTCTCTCTCTCTCTCTCAAAATCACATCTAGTTGAACACCTCTGGAAATGGTTTTCATGGAATCTGTCCTATAGTGGCTAAGTCTGAAATCATATAAGGCAAACAGTCAGTATTGCTTTGGTTGTACCATAACCGTGGATCTCATTCGTGGTTTACCGTCTACTGGGGTGTGAAAAAAAAAAAAGCATGGCATGACATAAGTGGAGTGGCAGCTGTTACATTCTGTATTTTCTAGGAGAACCAATGAGGCTTTCAGAGTCAGAATATTATTGGTTGTGATAACTGCCTGGACACGCACAGGCCATATCAGGGCTGTCACCTGATCAAAGTTTAAACCATCTCACAGCTGTTTTAGACAAAAAAAAGGTCATTCAGAAAAAAAAAATCCCATAAGGACATAAACCCAGAAATACGGTAGTCTTTGCAGAAAATTTGGTTCGAAATGTCGTCGTTTCTGTCTCTTGAGATCAACGTTCCTACTTAATCTTTATTATTGTTTTCAATGTAGAGAAACCAACAATCCACAAAAGGTCCAGGTTGGGCCTGGTAAGTCTGTGAATAAAGCGTTTTCTTGATCCACTGTTCCGTGGATCAATTCCCCGCGTGAGACAGACCCCAACCCTTTCCTTTAGATATGACTTGAAACTGCCAGCCTTTGTGTGTACGCATGCTCTAAAAAGAAAGCAAAGAAAATGTCTTGCATGCACAATAAATTCCATTTCATTATTATGAGCAGTGTATCGAAGGCAAATTGACCCGTGCACGTGTCATACACGCACACGCACGCACACACACACACACACACACACACACGCACACGCACACACACACACACACACGCACACACACACACACACACACACACACACACACACACACGCACACACACACACACGCGCCCGCGCGCGCGCACACACACACACGCACATACACGACACACACACACACACTCACACACACACACACACACACACACACACACACACACACACACATTCGCGCGCGCGCGCGCGTGCATGCTTGTTTGAAGTATGCTGGCTTTAAGGATAAATTACTCATTGCAATGGTTGAATCAATGTATAGAAGTTGCTTCACTACATCAGATGTCACACTCATAAGACAGTGGCATTCCATTCAGTCAAGCTGAAAAGTCAGGATTCCAAAGGATCCATGACACATGAAGTTTGACGTCAATGCACCTATAGGTAAGTTTCAAACCTCGCGTCCCATTTTTGTTTATTTTCACCCAAAGAGAAGAGGTGTTGCAAGTAGAAAATAGATGAATACAGAGTGTATATAGTGGGCTTTGTCAGGACCGGTCAGACTTCAGTTTTTCTTTCTTGCGTTTGAGGCAACTGTTACATGGGTGTGGGTGTGAAAGGCTGTGAAGTAAACTGGAGAGATGAGGCTATTACAGATGTGGAAGACAAGTAACTTAGCCACAAGGGAAATGGAGCGACTGATGGCGAGAACGAAGCAAAATTTAGAAAGAGTGGGGGTTAGTTGCCGCCAAGGACATTGACAAAGTACAGGACAAGACACGATGCATTTCGACCTCTGGGGTCTTCTTCAAGTAAAAAAAAAAAATCACATTTAACATTTAAACAAAGAACGAAGAGAGACTTATCTGATGTCCATGTGGTTTGCTGTGAAGAATGGCCGACAGAAGGAAATGACAGGGGATTATTAGAGGAGAGGGGGGGGGGGGGGGGGGGGGGGGTGTTGCGTGAAGGGAGGGGATGAGTGAGGCGATGGGGTTGTGTGGTTAGTTAGGTGGGGTGGTGTGGTATATGTGACGGTTTATATATATATATATATATATATATATATATATACACATACAATGAAACAATAAATTCCAAGGATAAGTACCGAGTACCATTCCAGCAACTTACAGAGCAGCTAGGTGTAGCAATGACTGCAAGAAATATTGAATTATAAACAAAGCTTGCTCTTATGTCTCAGATTATAGAAATAGGGGGATGATAAGCCTTCATATCTGCAGTGGTAGATGATTCTGCCTAACTAACAGTATGTGCTTGAGTGGGTGAATGGGGAATAAATAAATATGGGAGAGGAAAAGGGTGGGGGGTGGAGTGTTGTTGCGTGAAGGGAGGGGATGAGTGAGGCGATGGGGTTGGGTTGTTGGTTAGTTAGGTGGGGTGGTCTCCCGCTTTGGAGACTGTAAGCTTGCTGAAGGTTCATTTTGAAAAGCATTTATTTATTCCCCATTCACCCACTCAAGCACATACTGTTAGTTAGGCAGAATCATCTACCACTGCAGATATGAAGGCTTATCATCCCCTATTTCTATAATCTGAGACATAAGAGCAAGCGTTGTTTTATAATATATATATATATATATATATATATATATATATATATATATATATATATATATATATATATATATATATATATATCTCAACTCCCCCCCCCCCCCCCCCCCCCTTAGCATCATTATCAATCCACTTTAACCACAACCGTCACATATACCACACCACCCCACCTAACTAACCACACACAACCCCATCGCCTCACTCATCCCCTCCCTTCACGCAACAACACCCTCCCCCCACCCTTTTCCTCTCCCATAATCCCCTCTGTCATTTCCTTCTGTCGGCCATTCTTCACAGCATACCACATGGGACATCAGATAAGTCTCTCTTCGTTCTTTGTTTGTACTGTCCTAAAATGTTAAGTGTGATTTTTTTTTTTTTTTTTTTTTTTTTTTTTTTTTTACTTGAAGAAGACCTAAGAGGTCGAAATGCATCGTGTCTTGTCCTGTACTTTGTTTGTCAATGTCCTTGGCGGCAACTAACCCCCACTCTTTCTAAATTTTGGATGAGATGGTTTTTACTACAGACAAAAGTTTAGGAAATCAGAAACAGAGAGAGCCGCACAAGCACAGATATGTTTACAAATCTATGTGCATAACGCATACAGTGCGCGCGAGCGCACACACACATTCACTTACTTACATGCATGTGCGCACATGCACTTAGTCTGCACTCTCATGTGTACACGTGTAGTGCAAACCTGCACACACACGCACACACACACACACACACGCACACACACACACACACACACACACACACGCGCGCGCGCGCGCGCGCGCGCGCACACACACACACAATCTCATCACTCACATACATGTGCGGACATGCACTTAGTCTGCACACTCATCAATATATGTAGTGTAACCCCCCCCCCCCCCCCCCCCCCCACACACACACAAACACACACACACATATCCACACATACACACACATTTTCATATAGCTGTGCGCAAGCGTGCGTGCGCACGCACGGACAACACACACGCACGCACACACACACACACACACACACACACACACACACACACACACACACACACACAGAGTGATTTTTCATGTAGACTTTGAACAGACGTTGAATTGGTCACCAACGTACAGCAAAATACCAGTAAATGCAAGACACTTTGGTCTATAAATCATGCACAAATTAGAAGTTCTGAACCTGACTTCGTCTATAAGGGGGCAAGTCAATACATTGAAAGGCAGAAAAGAGATTCCTCTGTGTTACCACGCACTGTTTACTTATCGATGCATGCCTGTATCGAGCCATAACATCGTGTCCAAAGCCATCCCAAAAGAGAACAGAGGAGAACAGAGGCCCAAGAAGCTGTGCTGGTTGAACGTACAGCATGAAAAGCTTCTGTCCGATTAGCCATGACTCATGAGATGTGGAGATTCCTGGCCGTACAAGCGTGCATCCTAGCATTCCGGCAAATGGACCAGGATGGTGATGAAGGAGCCAGCGAGCTCCTGACTGTTTAAGCATCTGAAAATCATTGTTCACTTTTCGCCCTGAATGCATTTCAAATAACTCTCAGCTTGTAAGCATTGATGGTAAACGCAGTTCAAACTGTGTGTCTTCTATTTCCGTTGCTGCTTCAACGATCAGGCGGTCATTCAGATGACACTTTATTCTTTTTACCTCGCTGGACAGTGGATGAATGGAAATGTAGAAAACTTATACTGACTGATGTTATTTGTCAGTCTGGGTTGACCTATCCATCGACCGTAGGGCTGACAGCTGGTTGTCTGTGTCCATGTTCATCTCCATCAGTCTCTCTCCATTTGCTAAAGGCGATGTAGGCAATGAAGATGAAAGAAAACTATTCTGTCTCCATGCATCACCTTGACTAATCGTAGTTCTGAGGCCATGAGTGGAAAAGCGTGTGTACCGTTTCCCTGTCAGGATGATCATTCTTGCATTCTGATTTCGTATGCATTCCTTCACGAGAGAGAGAGAGAGAGAGAGAGAGAGGAGAGAGAGAGAGAGAGAGAGAGAGAGAGAGAACATGCGATCACGACTGGGCCATTCTGCACGTATAAAGATCGCAAAAAAATAAAGAAAGATACATAACAACGCTTCTTAAATGCGGAAAAAGCGTGAACGATATATATATATATATATATATATATATTTATATATATATACACTTGACAGGTTTCTGAAGGCAAATTATTACGACAGATACAAAATAAATCTGCACGTTCTTATAAACAAAAGATTCTATGTTTACTTTGAAAAGAGAGAGAGAGAGACAGAGAGAGAGAGAGAGAGAGAGAGAGAGAGAGAGAGAGAGAGAGAGAGAGAGAGATTCTGTCATCATTAGGCTATTTTGCATGTGTTAAGACTGGAAAAAGGATGAAATAATGTGTGGAAGTGTGTGTCTGGTCAAAATCAATACAACGCTTGTATGTTTTTGCTTAGAGTTCAACAATATCCACTTTTTCATGACCTTCTCCATTTCCTTTACATTTATATATGTCTTGTCGATTTGTCATGCGGTGGACATTTGTTCATCTTATTATGTAGCTATGGTATCTGTTCATGAGCATATATTTCTCTCTCTTTTCCTTTCTCACTCACTCACTCACTCACTCACTCACTCTCTCTCTCTCTCTCTCTCTCTCTCTCTCTCTCTCTCTCTCTCTCTCTCTCTCAAGCTATTGCCTACCGTATACAACATTCTTAAGAAAAGACAGACAACATAGAGGGACAAACAAATTATACATTTTGATTTGCATCTATCCGATCATCTTTCTTTCTTTTGTTCATGCGAACCTTTCAAGATCTGTGTTTTTCGCTGTAACAGAAATAGACGCCCCATATTCGAGGTAAATTAAAGAACCAGTTTTACAGGACACAGCTATAAACCTTTTAGGATATGTTGTTACGTAATTAGCAGTGGTAGCATAGTTTATTTTTATTTTTATTTATTTATTTTTTTACTTCTTTCATTTACGCTTACAATTCTGAACTCTGAGCTTTCTCGTGAAATCTAAGTCTTCGTATTTGCAGGAACAAGATCGTCAGACTAACTTCATTGTTTTCTTCAAAAGCAACACAGACTTGATGAAAAAAACATCCTCTTAAGGGAAAAAAAAAGGAGTTGGTTTTTACAACACGCGTTATAATCCCTTGTTTGCGGTCATAGCAACTCATCACAGAGGGTACCTGTTTGGCATATATGGTGGCGGTGTTTGCATTCTCTTCTCACCCTGTGCACTGTCCACCAAAACACAAGCAGGCCCACAACAAGCTTTGTTGTTCCATTTCACAGCTAGCTCAAAATATCATTCTCACATTTGTAGGTAGGTGTGAACAGTTGTAACTGCACGGAAGCCATGGTACGAACCAGTTTTAGTTTTGAAGAGCACGCTCTTAATTTCAACAACTTTTCCTCTCGGATTTCTAGTTGTTCTTGACTGGTCGTCCAAGGAAAGCATATGTCTGCCTACATCATAACAACGAAGTCAGAGAAGTAGGCTGCTTACAACTTACAAAGAGAATAAAAGAAAATAGAAACTGGCTGGCTGTGTCCAAGCAAACGTATCTCCTGAACACTAAAAATGTTATTTCAGCTGCCATGCAGAGCCCTGTCCGGCTGGTCGCCTGTCGGCAGCCTGACATTATCAGTTCCCTGTCACCTACTCAACGTTGGAAAGACGAATGTACGGGGATTATGCATGGGCAATATACGAATGAGCTAATCAGGAAGCAATGCATGAAAAAATGTGACAAAGCATCAGAGAGAAAATGACATAAATGATCTAGTTGCAAAGTGTGAGACAACTGCAGGCGGAAAATCTAAACAAATCTTGTATAAATATTAGCGAACCGCCGACAGAAACGTAAAAAACGAGTCACAAGACAAAACACTACGCATTTCGACCTCTTAGGTCTTCTTCAGGCAAGACACAAACAAATAGGACGATGAAAGTGAACGAGTTTGTCCTTTAGCTTTGATCTCTTCAGCGCAAGGTAGGCGTTGAATAAAAGCAAATGAATTGCACTGAAACGAAATAAATAAAAGAAAAAAAATGAACCCAAATGATAACAAACAAATGGACAGAGTTGGGTAGATAGCACCATTAACTCTCTTCCAATACAGTTGATGAGCATACAATACTTAACAAACACATCAGACACGTCCCAGGCCCTTCATTTCGTCACTTACCCTCCAACGCTGATCGATCCAGTTCAGAATCCTTCGCCAAGACTGTGTGCTGTCTGTACAAAGGAGGAGGCAACAATGTGGACAACAGACGTTTCCAATACAGCCAACGGGGTCACGTGTGGCCGACCAAAGAAGGTCCAATAGAACTGTCTCACTTCAGCCCCGGAAGAAACAATCTGTGGCCAAATACGAGCTAAATGGAGACCAGTCGCTCAATACAAGTGTAAGACTCTCTCTCTCTCTCTCTCTCTCTCTCTCTCTCTCTCTCTCTCAAAAATCACATCTGGTGGAACGCTTCTGAAGAAGAGGTTTTCATGAAATCTGTGATAAAGTGGTTATGTTTGGCATCAGTTGTGTTCAAAAGTCTATCATGTTTTGGTTTGAACACAATTGCAGCTCTGATGAGTTGTTTATCATTGCAGGGGTGCGTACAGAATGGTTTTATACGACTGGAGTGATAACCTATTAAGTCCAGTGCTCTTTTTTCTAAGGAACCCAGGGGGTATGCAGAGTCAAAGCACTATTGTCTATGATAGCTGACAGACCACGAGCAGTTTTATCAGGGTTTTCATCTTAACAAAGTCAGTTGACCCCAAAGCTGTTTGAGGCAAGAAAGGCCAGACAGAAAAAAAATCACCAAGGACCAAACTAGGAAATACTGTAAATATTTAAAAAAAGAAAAGGCCACCCTTTGAAGAAACTATATTTCTAAACGTTGCCTTTTCCATCCCTTGGAATCAATGGTGCTACATGTCTTGATATTGATTCTTTGACACCTCTTATTTCACTGCAGATCAGCCAACAATCTGAAAGAACCAGACTGGGTCTGGTGGGTCTGGCGAAGAAACCGTTTTCCTGATGTACTGATCCAGGGGCTCAGCCATCCGTTTGGGGGCATTTGGGTTAGACGACATTTTCTTTTTTTCCTGCTGATTCAACCCCTTCGATCAGGTAGGACTTGAAACTGAGGGTCCTTGTGTGTATGGGGGCATTAGAAACAAATGAACAAACCAACAAACCAACAAGTAAGCAAACAGAATGCCTTTGTATGCAAGATGAATCCCATTTCACTCTTATTAGGTAATCAGGCCATTGAAAGCGCGTACACGCACACATGCACGCACGCACGCACGCACACGCACATACACGCGCGTGCGCGCGCGCGCGCGCGCACACACACACACACACACACACACACACACACACACACACACACACACACACACACACACACACACACATACACATACATGCCTACATGCATACACCAACCCACACAGTGTATCATACAACACACAACGGTTACCTTTCACTGAGCTCAGGTCCAGCGGGCTAACTCTACGCAGTTTTGTAAAGACATCACACGGCAAGGTAACTTCGAAGAAAAAAAAAATCCACGTAATTTTGACGGTGTCTGCAAATTAACAGCTTGCGTATTCTGACTCACGTCGCTAGAATCTGACCTGACAATCTTGTCAAAAAGTTTCAAGGCTGTGTCTCTGATATCAAACAGTGGATGTCTACTAATAACCTGTGTTTACGAAACACGCACAAACTCAAGATCCCCGTCTTCATCCGTCAATAGTCCTATGCCCCACTGACATCTCATTTTTGCCATGTCTTCGTGACCTTGTCTTCTATCTCGACTCTGATCTCACCCTGAAACACCACATAGCCAAAATCTGCCAAGCATCCTTTCTCGAACTCCGTCGCGTCAGCTCTATCAGACCTCTCCTTACAGAACAGGCCATGAAGACCTTGGCGTCTTCCTGCATTCTGTCAAGACTGGATTATTGTAACGCTCTTCTCCTTGGTGTACCCGCAGCCTTACTCCAGCCACTACAACGTGTCAACATTCATTCAGCCGCTCGTCTTATCTTCAAGGTGCCAAAACCGCACCATACTTCGGATGTCTTGAAGAATTTACACTGGCTCAGAATCGAGCACAGTGTCTATGTTATAAGGTTATCATAGGTGAAACGCCTACCTATCTCTGTAATCGCTTCGAAATAAATTTTCCTACACGTCCCCCCTCCGTTCTTCCTCTGATGACAAAATTTTTCGAATTCCCTCATATAACGAAAGCATTCTCATTTTTCTGCGGCAATACTTTGAAATTCACTACCTTTCCATCTACGTCATGCCCCCTCCTTCCCGACTTTCAAGTGTGCACTTAAAACGTATCTGTTCAAACGCCAGTTGCAGGATACCACCTTAAATATTACTAAATTACTACAGGTCACTTGCACACTTTTGCTCGTACAAATGAGCTATTCACCGGTCATATAGTGTGTGTTTATGTATGCAACATTATGTTCTGTGTGTGTGTGTGTGTGTGTGTGTGTGTGTGTGTGTGTGTGTGTGTGTGTGTGTGTGTGTGTGTGTGTGTGTGTGTGTGTGTGTGTGCGCGCGCGCGCACGAGTGTGCTGTGTGCGTGCATGCGTGTGTGTATGTGTGCATATATGTTTATGACTTGTGAACGCAGAATGTGTGTGTGTGTGTGTGTGTGTGTGTGTGTGTGTGTGTGTGTGTGTGTGTGTGTGTGTGTGTTTCTGTTATGATGATTTTTAGATGTTGAATTGTTAACTTGTAAAGCGCCCTGTAGCCTACGTTGTTAGGATGGGCGCTATAGAAATTGTCCTCTTTATTATTATTATTATTATTATTATTATTATTATATATTATTATTTCATTATTGTTGTTGTTGTTATGTTATTATTATCATTATTATTATTATTATCGTTATTATTATTATTATATAATTATTATTATTATTATAATTAGAATCCCAGGCCTAATGATCTTTTCAAGTACTACTGTCAATGCTTCAGAGCCAATTGCGTCTAATGTAGATATAAAAGGTAAATATAAGGGAAACAATCAAAAAAGGTAACTGCAAGCAAGAACATGTATAATCATTCGTAAAGAACATAAGCAATCTGGTTACACCAAGATAATTAAAAACAGGAAACTATAACGGAAATTATTAATCAGTCGTAAAAAAACGTCAGCAATCCGGGTTACAAGTAGAGAACAAGGAGTACGGTAGAATGGGAAAGAAGCTGCTCTCTGTGTGTGTGTGTGTGTGTGTGTGTGTGTGTGTGTGTGTGTGTGTGTGTGTGTGTGTGTGTGTGTTGTTGTTGTTGTGTGTGTGTGTGTGTGTGTGTGTGTGTGTGTGTGTGTGTGTGTGTGTGTGGTCAATATGTGTTCCACTCGCTCCAGACAAAACTACTGGGCCGATCTTTCTGAAAATTTGTAGCCGTTATTAACGGCTATAAACGGCCCATAACGGTTTTTTCTTCTTTTATGGAATATCTCAAAAAGTACTTGGCCGATCTGTCTGAAAATTTGAAGGCATGTTTATGATGGTCACGGATGATGCCCGACGTTTTACTGTACCCGTTAAATTTGTTACTAACGCCTATAACGCCCGATTACGATTTTTCTTCTTTAAAATATCTCAGAAAGTGCTCGGCCGTTCGTTCTGAAAATGTGTAGGCATGTTCAATATGGGTCACGGATGATGCCCGATGTGTTGGTTTATCGTTATATCCGTACTAACGGCTATAACGGCCCATAACGGTTTTTGTTCTGTGTGGAATGGTTTTTGTTCTGTGTGGAATATCTAAGAAAAACACTTGGACGATCTTTCTGAAAGTTTGTGGGTATGTTCATTATGAGTCACGGATGATGCCCGAGTTTTAGTTCACCGTTATAACCGTTACTAACGGCGAGAACTGCCCATAACGGTTTTTCTTTTTATGGATTAGCTCAGAAAGTAAGTGGCCGATCTTTCTGCAAATTTGTAGGTATGTTCATTATGGATCACGGATGATGCCCGATGTTTTGGTTTACTGTTATAGCCGTTACTAACGGCTGTAACGGCCCATAACGGTTTTTGTTCTTTATGGAATATCTAAGACAATACTTGCCGATCTTTCTGAAAATTTGTGGATATGTTCATTATGAGTCACGGATGATGCCCGAGTTTTAGTTTACTGTTATAACCGTTACTAACGACTGTAACGGCCCATAATGGTTTTTTGGTTTCTTTATGGAATATCTCGTAACGTTCTTGGCCGATCTTTCTGAAAATTTGTAGGTATTTCATGGGTCACGGATGATGCCCGATGTTTACCCAGAATAGCCATTACTAACGGCTATAACGGCCCATGACGGCTTTTCCTCTTTATGGAATATCACGAGCATTCAAGATAAACTGGAATTACCTTTATATGCTTTACATCTTGTTTTAGATAGATTCGTGCTGGATGCTTTTGGTTCTAGTTTGATGTTTCTCATTTGTACATATAACTCAATCCACGGTGTTTCTAAACCAGCCTACAACGAGGGGTTCATACCATGGCAATCTCTTCAATGAAATCTATTCATCTCACTGCTGTGTAAGAAAAGAAACCGATCAACTAGGTTTGTTTTCAATATAGATAACATTGTTCACGCATCTTTCTTCCATACAATCTTAGTTCAGATAAGACAAATCTACTTTCAGTAACTGGAACATGGCATCTGGTGGGGGAAAAACTCATGAAGTCTGTTGAAAAGCGATTATGTGTCATATCATGTCGACCTAACACTCAATGTAGGTTCGGGTTTTAACACGACGGCCGCCCTGGTAAGAGGTAAGTGACTGTCCGGCGCATGCGCAAAATGACTTGACTGAAGTGGTATAGCCTACCAGTCCTTTACTGTGTGAGAGGCCCAGGAGGGTATCAGATTGTCTGTTTCCGTTGTCTGGACATGACTTACCGTAAAGAAACAAAAAAAAAGTATCTAACGAAGATACACCCGGGACCATTCGACAGTTCGACAGGCTTATGTGGGACTTTGTGGATAGAGCGTTGTTTTGTTTATCCACTGAACCTGTGCTCAATCCCGAGGTTGAGGCAGTTGTATAAGCTGTCTTTTCCTCCTTCAGCGAGTCCACTTTTCTGCGGATTCCAGCCTCTTCAAATTCATATGAATATGATTGAGTCTATCCATGCATTGAATTAATAGAAAACAGCTAAAAAAAAAAAAAGAAAAAAAAAAAAAAAGAACCAAAAAAAAAAAGTCCTTGCATGTAAGACAAATTACGCTTATACGACCAGGCCATCCTGCGCACTAATATGCGCACATTAGAAAAAAAAAATCAGAAAAGTAAACAGGCTCTTGTGTCCACTTAGACGTATTCTGTTTTGTGTAAAATAGTCAGAAGCACTAAAGCTCTCTCTCTCTCCTCTCTCTCTCTCTCTCTCTCTCTCTCTCTCTCTCTCTCTCTCTCTCTCTCTGTCCTCTGTCTCTCTCTCTCTCTCTCTCTCTCTCTCTCTGTCCCTCTCTCTCTCTCTCTCTCTCTCTCTCTCTCTCTCTCTCTCTCTCTCTCTCTCTCTGTCGTTCAAGCGCCTCAAAAAATGAATAGGACAGGGGCCGACCATCCAGCTCAGTGGAAGTTTCTTAATTACAATGTCGAGAACTTATATAGTAAGATACAGGATGCTTTTTTCATGAATTATGTAAATACATTTGATTTTGTTACTCTCACTGAAACATCCTCGACTTGTCATTTGACTATAGCAATATATTCACTGATTATATGAAGTTTCCCGTACCAGCCAAAAAACCATCACCTCATGGAAGGAAGTCAGGAGGTGTGTTGCTGTTAATAAGGAAGAGTTTACATAACAAGGTTAAAGAAACAAAGCTCAGCTGTGACAATGCTATTGCAGTAAAAATAGATAAAAGTATATTTAGCACTGATAAAGATGTAGTCTTGGTTGCTTGCTATGTGGGTCCCAGAAGGAGGCCCGAATATACAATGATAAATTGATCAAAGATGGTGTCCTAACAATGGAAGAAGCCTTACTTCAAGAATTTGAAAAAGAAATGGATACACTTTATTTTATGGTTATGGGAGATTTGAATGCCAGAACAGGTAACAAACAAGCTGAAAATGAAATTATTATGAAAAAACTACGTCAGCTGTATGGAGAATGTCAGTGTTGATGACGACAACTGCACACGTTGCTCCAAAGATTCAGTTATTAACACTTTTGGTAATCATTGTTGTTGATTTCTGTAGCATGTTCGACTTGAGCATTTTAAATGGTTTTTTGTGATGGTGATAGTGAAGGGGAATATACTTTTGTGTCTCCAAACGGATGTAGTGTGATAGATTACATACTTTGATTTACACATTGGTGATTGCATTCATTCATGGCACTTGCCAGTTGAAGCAATTTGGGGGGGAAGTAATTGTTGTAAAATAGAGAAGAGGTATTCAGCCAAAAAATGTGAAGAAAAAATTGTCTGGGCTGATGAATATGCTGGTATATTCAAAAATGAACTTGAATGTGATGAATTTCTAGACAGCATGCAGGAAGCGCGTCAGTTATTACAAATTAACGTGAATGAGAGTCTAGATAAATTTGTCAGTGCTTTGTGTGGAGCTGCAGCTTGTATGGTTCGAGTTATTGGTAGAGGCAGCAAAACATACAATGACTGGTTTGATAATGAGTGCGAACGAAAGAAACAGGACGTTTAAAAGGTTATTAAAAAAGATTCAGAGATGCAAAAACAGCCAAGGATAAAAGTAAGAAAAGAGAGAAGAATACGCTGTATCGCGTAAAGAGTATGTTACGCTAAGGAAAACAAAGGAACTGGAGTTTAAAGAAAGTAGGTTAAAAAAACTAAAAACTTCAGTCAATGATTCTAAAGTGTTCTGGTCAGTGATAAGATCTATAAACAAAAAGAGTTTTGTGTATAACGAAATCTCAGTTCAACAGTGGCATGACATTTTTGGGGGCGTTTTTCATAGTTTTGATGATAAAAGTAAAGAACAAGAGACTAGTATGATAGATGAAAATGAAACTGAGCCATTATTTAATCAACCTATTTCCAGTGAAGAAGTCGTTGCCGGTATTAAACATTTAAAATTAGGGAAGAGTGCAGGACCGGATAGAATCATAGCAGAAATGTTGAAGAATGCAAACACAACTGTAATCAATTTTCTTGTTCATTTATTCACTCAACTTTTTGATAATGGTATCTTTCCATCAGAATGGGCTAAATCTATAATTGTACCAATTTACAAAAACAAAGGAGACGTGAACAATCCCGACAACTATCGTGGAGTATCACTTACCAGCGTTTTAAGTAAAATCTACACTTACATACTAAATGCAAGATTAACTGAATGGGCTGAAACTGAAGAAAAAATAGTGGAAGAACAAGCAGGTTTTAGAACCAGTTACAGCACCATAGACCCATATATTTACACTATATTCTTTGATTCAGAAACATCTTCTCTGCAAATCGAAGCTGTACATTGCATTTGTAGATTTCAAGAAAGCCTTTGACTCGGTAAATCGGAATGCTCTGTGGAATGTACTCCGTAAAAATGGTGTTAATAGTAAATTATACATGGCTATTAGAGGGGTCTACAACTCAGTGCTTGCATGTGTGCGTGTGAAGAGTGAGTATTCCGAGTATTTTGATTGTCCAAATGGAGTAAAAAACAAGGATGCTTGTTAAGTCCACAGTTGTTTTCTTTTTTCATAAACGAACTGGCGGTGGAATTGTCCCGCAAAGGAAGACATGGTATCCGGATGATACCTGAAGCAGTTGAATTAGTTTACTACTGTATGCTGATGATGTGGTTCTCCTGTCCGGAACAGTTGTAGGTTTGCAAAACCAACTAAATGTATTGAAAGAAGAAGCAGACCGCTTAGGTTTATCAGTTAACTTGGATAAGACGAATATAGTGGTCTTTAGAATGGGTGGTCACCTATCAGTGTATGAAAAATGGTCTTATGGAAATGCAGATGTTCAAGTAGTTAATTCATATAAATATCTTGGAATGATATTTTCAACAAAATTAACTTTCCGTTACGCATGGGAAGAATCTCTGATGAAAGGGGAAAAAAGGTACTATTGAAATTCTGAAATCCCTGAGAAAACTGAATTGTACAGACTGTGGTATATTTTGGAAAATGTTTGATACACAGATAAAACTCTTCTTCTTACTTATGCAGCTGAAATTTGGGGCTTACATGAAAATTTGCAGATGGAAAAAAAGTACATACGTATGCTATGAAGCGTTTCCTTCAAGTACCTATTCATTCATCCAACACCGTTTTATATGGAGAAATGGGCAGATACCCGTTGTATATAAGTACATTTGTGAAATGTATTAAGTACTGGTTGAAGATCTTGAAGCTACCCCAGTCCCGTTTCAGCAGGCAAGCCTATGATATGATGCTTTTAGAAATGGAAAAAGGTAAAGAAAACTGGGCTTATAAAGTAAAGAAAGTCCTTTCAGAACAGGGTTTTGGAATAGTGTGGATGACCCAGGAAGGAAGGAGCAACAGTTCATTGCGGAATTTAAAGACAGGCTTATTTGTTCTTTTAAACAGAATTGGCACTCAGATATGGAAAGTAAAGAAAAATATCGCTGGTTTTTCTCATTTAAGAATGTGTTCCATCCTGAAAAGTTTCTCAGTGTCATAACAGATAGATGGCACAGAATAAATTACGCAAGATTTAGGTTGAGAACTTTAGGTTTTAATGCGAACAAAAGAGATGGTTTGAATGTGAAACATCCACAGAATCTCCTTGTCCTGCATGTAGACATATTATTGATGACGAAGAACACTTTCTGTTCCACTGTACAGCTTATAATGAAGTGCGGACAAATTGTTCATTTTTCCAGCTAGATATAGCGAAAAAAGACAAAATGTCGCTGGCGTGTTATCATCAGATGATGAACTTGTAATTAAATCATTTGCGAAATTCATCGCGGAAGCATTGAAAAAATTAGGCAGATGAAGGATAGTGAAGTTTAAGATAA
>JADBJO010000151.1:1004893-1022393 GCA_016801955.1 Conus betulinus
GCAATCTATACCTACATGCCCCTCTTCATGATGTGAGTTTCACAGAGAGACATATTAAAACGAAGAGAGAGACTGAGGGCTGTGCTTTGGAGAATGAGAAAGAGGGGAGAGAGAGGAGAGCATCTCCGCTTAAATCGAGGAGAGAGAAGAGACGAGAGAGAGGAGATGCACACAACAATCACCCCATGCCCCTCATATCATAATGACGAGAGCCATAGAGAGAGAGAGAGAGAGAGAGAGAGAGAGAGCGGGAGAGCGATCCCGCATTCGAGAGAGAGAGCGCGCGCCATTTAAAACCCCTTAAAAATACTCGGCCCATTCTGCGCGTGTCTGGAAGGGGAGGAGGAAGGATGCACAAGCGGCTGCCAACCCGGCCTTCTTCATGCTAAACTGACGATGTGTAAACATCGTCCATGAATGACTTCCACCCTGAGGAGCTACCCCTCCAGCCCCCCACAAATGCCATAGACATGCAGATGTTGGTGTGGTATAGAGAGTAAAACAATTTTGAGGCAGAATGCGTCCACAACGGTATTGTCACCTTCAAATCCTATGCACCCCTTGTCTATATCCACTGATTCTTTATCCACTTACGCTATTGAACATTTCTAATGCAGAAATCCAAGAATGGAAATAGCTGACTGTTCTGATCAACGTCATGGCAGTTGCAATTAGACATAATGTCTTTGTCAGTATTAGGTTAACGATCGCCCCTATCCCCCTACCTCCATTCTTTAAAACCCACTATGGTCATTAAACCCACCTTCTAACTGGATGTTACCACACCTTACCCCATAGTGAAAGAATCCAGGAGGTAGGGTAAACCCACGTGGCGAATACCTCCCCCAGGACAGACGCTCTTAGGCGTATGCATGTGTGGGGGATGAACAGTGGGCAGGGGAATGTGGGTCGGAGGGTGAGGTGGGGTATGGTGTTGTTTTGACTAGTGTGTTAGAAGAGGTGGTGTCCAGTAATGATGAGGGTGGTGAGTAGGGTAAATGGAAGGGAAGATTGGTTGCGAGGGGTGGTGGGGCGGTGGTATTGACTGGGGGATGGTTGTCAGAAGGGCATTTGTTGGAGAGGGTGGTTGGTGGTGGTGGTAGTGGTGGTGGTGACAGATTGTTTCCATTGATTGTTCTAATCTCTATCAAGGTAAAACAAAAGCCTCCAGGCATTAGGCAGGACAAAATGAAATGGCTGTTCCCGGGCTTATTATGATTTAATTTTTTTGTAGAAGTGCAATGTTAAGTGTTTTCATGGTTCCACTTCATTTGCAAAAGCATACGCATATGTACCAATTTGTAGATATAATGGGCGTGTGGGTCATTTATTAGTTATGCACATCTGTCCTCGAAAATTCTCTCCTCTCTCTCTCTCTCCTTCTCTCTCTCTCTCTCTCTTCTCTCTAGTCTCGGCGTCTGCGTCTGCATGTGGCCCAATCTAACTGCTACCCACATAAACCCAGCTGACCCCGACACTACCACCACTACATTTCAATGCAATCACTTCCCCTTTTCTTGCCCCAAGCCCCAACAGAACAACCGGATGGACCCCCCCCGTCTTCACTCTGTTTGCTTTTTAATTTCGGCGCCCAGACCCACTCCAAATTCCAACCACGCCACACCCCACACCATAACCTTTTTTTTTTGGCCCACGGGAAAAATCCATTCAAAGACACTAGACCATCTGCCATGCAGGGCGCACACCTGCCACTACGCTGTTTCGATAGGCTTAGGCCCCTGTTGTTGAACCTACCCGTATCTTCGGCCACATCAGCGCCTATGTTTTCGTCTTTGCCTTCTCCACCTCCTCGCTCTTCTTACTTTCCAAACGACCCGCCCCTCGACGTCTGAACTTTTTGTGAAACCCATTACGACCTGTTAAGTCGAGGGGGGGACCGTCGGAACTGACTTAACTGTGGTTCTTCCCCACACAGCCGCACCGCACCCCCCCCCCCACGGGTTCCGTAATCAACGCGATAAACACCGCCCCGACAATCACGCTCCATCGTCATGTTCGTTTCTGTCTACACTTTATTTCCTCGTATCTTGCATGAGAAGACCTACAGAGGTCGCAAAATGCGTGTCGTTTTGCCTCTTGATTTCGTTTCTCCGCGGTATTTTGTTTTTCAAGCCACGGTTCGCTCACATTTATTAACACCTCCTTGTTAGCTTTCCCGCCCAACTGCCGTGGGTCCTTGCAAATGCACCGGCCATCGACCCCATTAAAGATGAAACAGAATGCCTAGGAGTAGCATCTCGGGTGGTTAAGCCTTTTGCGTGGTCGTAGACATACCAATAACAAACAAAATGTAGCTACGTTCGCGGCGCCTGCATTTGCGTGCATTGCCTCTCGCCACACGCTGCATGCACTATCACCCCAGCCACAGCAATGCTTTCTGGCTCATTGACATGGGTTAGCTAGAAGGGCGTCATTCTTACAAAGTAGCTTTGAAAAACCACTGTTTTAGTGTGTGATCTGGCGTAGACTCAGCACAACTTGTCCGCTCCGTTTTTTGAGTTTGGATCCTCTTCCGTATGACCGACGCTGTCCTTTTTCCCAGTTCAGTAACTTCCCTTCCATCGAGCTTTATGCAACTTGCTTTACGCAACGACCCGGATCGTACCCTAGAATGTGAACTTGGTACACTCCACCACATTGACCCTTGACGTCACAGAAGGCACCCCCACCTCATCAACCCCCTCGCTCAGTGCTACGCCCTAAATTCAAGTAGCGGGGTTGTGTCCAAAGTAGGTATAACTTTCCAGCACCAAATTGTGATTCAGGCGACTGTGAGCAAGACACTCTTGGCTAGTTGCCGGTGGGTCCCTAAAATGGGAGTTCCCTGAGATATATTACTTAATGCTGATTGAACCCGGCATATGTGGCTCTACATGGGTGGAGCATATGCAAAAAACAAAAATGTGACCCAACAAATGTGGCAAGGGGGGCACAAAACCATGCAAATGCCCCCCTGAAACACCAAACCCTAAATTCCCTCCAGCAACCTTCCCCCAACCCCATTCTAGACCCCCCGTGACTGCCTAGCCCCGCCTTATCCTCTACCATACGTCATGTCCACCCCCAAATACCCAACTGCTGCCACTGACACCTAAACTTCTTATCATTGTATCGATCGGTCGGGGCAACGTTGTGTTTGGTCGATTTTCCGTGGCCTACAGTTATGGCTGTACCCATAATTTGTTAAGAGGGACAGGTCAAGACTTCACTGTCGTACTCCGCTGTACATGAAAGTGGAGGAAGGCCAACGATATGGTTCAACGGGTGTCTGCCACTAAAGGGCTAAGGGATACTGACTGTGATTGACATAGAGTCTACTAAGGCGGAAGTTTAGTGCGTTTTAGTGTGGTTCTTGTATTTAATTGAAATATCTCACTTCAGCCGAAAAAAAGAAGAACAAACTGTTAGCAAGGTGTAGATTTCCTTGAAAAAGGAATTCGCCCACTACAAGGGGTGTCTATGTCCTCTCTGTTTCTATATCTTTGTCTCCTCTCGCTGATCGCTTCTATCTCTCTCGTTTCTCTCTGTGTTGGGGTGTGGCGTGAGTGTCTTTGTCCTGTCATGTGTTTGTGTTGTCGTGTCTTGTCTGTTCTGTGGCCTGTGTCTGTCTCTCTTACTCTTGTTAGTGTGTGTGTGTGGTGTGTGCTGTGTGTGTGTGGTGTGTGTGTGTGTGTGGCTGTGTGTGTGTGCGTACTGTCTGTCTGTCTTATACTTCATCTCGGTGTCTGTGTGTCGTGTGTTTCTGCGGTCGTGTGTTCCTTCTCCTCTCTCTCTCTCTCTCTCTATCTCTTCTGTTTACACACTAGCTGTTCTGTACTTCAAAGCTTATCGTTTTCTCGCTTGTTCACACGGATTGAGTACCCTACATTTCCACCGTTACCACCCCAATAACACCATCACACCAACCCAAACCCCAACCACCCCACAATCACACGGACACAAATCCTTCTCTATAGCCCTCCTATTGGAGTTCTAGTTATTCAGCCTTCTGACTGTATTTTTTATTGTGTTTTTGTGTTTTTTGGTTTATTGGTTGGGGCATCTGTATGTTTGTGTGGTTTCTGTGTTTGCTCTTGGGTTGGTGTGTTGGTGTTGTGTGGGTTGTGGGGGGGGCGTGGGTGGGGGTGGGGTGTGTATTTGTTGGTTGGTGTTGTTGTCGTTGTGGGTGTTGTGGGGGTGGTTTGTTGTTGTCTTTCTGCTGCTGTTGTCTTATTGTGACTCTTATTAGTCGGCCTCCGCTTTTCCGCAATACATCGCACGAGCCCGGCACGCAGCAGCACGACGCACGCACGCACGCCGACGCACGCACGCCGCAATGTCTTCGCCGAGGTAGTTTGTTGTGTACTTTTATGGTGTGTTTGGTTTTTTAGTTTTTGTTTGTTGTGATCAGTTTGTTGGGTTCAGCCAAAGGTTCTGTGTGCTTATTGTCGTCGAGTATGGCCACCTAGTACTACTATAAGTTGGTCCATGCTGGTACATTTCTCCACACTCCTTTATACCCAATGAAACTGTGTTGATGGTCTTTTCCCGGTGTTGTTGTTAGGTTGGGAGCGTGTGTATAATTGTTCTTTTAGATTGAGGTGTTTGGATTATGAGTTTTCGTCGGGTTTGAAATTTTGTATTGTTTTTTTTTATGTTAGGTTGTTGTTTTTTGTTTTGACTTTGTTTTGTGTGTTGTTTTTTTAGTTAGTATTTACTTTATGTGCTATTGTGTAGAGCATTGTTGCGCTAATTGTTGTTACCTTGTATTATTTTTCACAATGTCGCATCTCACCGATAATTCTTGTGCCAGTGGTTTTTTTGTCACTGTTTTTTTTGCCTTGATTTAATTCTGATACCAATTCATAACTATTTTGAACATTGTGTCACCCACGATGGTGTGATGGTGGTTTGTTTGGGTTGATCATTTGTTTACACATTTTTTGCACACACCTTTAGCATGGGTCACTTATTGGATATTTTTTTTGGGGGGGTTATGCACACGCCGGAGTTTCTGGGATTATTCCGACCCTTACGCACTGGCACGCGCTATCAGAATGAGAGAGATTGAGGGAGTAGGCGAGAGGGGGAGCATGATTTGTTGGGGTAATGCGCTGTAGAGGGATGGGAGCTTTTTTTGTGTTTTTTTTTGTGTTGGTGGTCATACGTTAGCGTTGTTCTTGGTTTGTGGGTATGTTGTATTTCTTCTTGAGACCTCGACGCGCCAAGAGGGAGACACAATGATCGAACACTGAACACTTGAAAGGTTAATTAGGATCAGGCAATTGGAACCATCATCATGATTACAGTGTCAACATTTGGTACCCGCTTGCGGTTTATTAGGTTTGCAAATATGTATACTGCACCAGCGACAATGTTTAACAAATACCTCATGATCGACAATTTACAATAATTGAGTTGCTATGTAATACTGAGTGGAATCTAGATATAGAACGCAGTAACAAAACAACAAGAAAAATAATTGTAGTAATGAATGAAGAAGAGAAGAAGAAAGAAGAAGAAGAAGAAGACGAGAAGAAGAAGAAGAAAAGGACGACTGGTAATCATCCATCATCATTGTCATTATCATCATCATCATCAATCCTCATCATCATTCATCTCCTCATCATCATCACAACAATACAATACAACTACTAGTACTAATACCACTACTACCACCCCCCCCCACTACCCTGCACCACAGCACTAGCATCACTACCTAACTACAACCAATATGCCATATATGCAAATACTTACTGTAATCACACTGTAATATTTGCTGATTAGCTCTACTGATAAGGAGCATTATAGCCCTATAATCCAGCCATCGAAAAAAAATACAGTAAGTCAATATATAATTTGCGTATTTTGAATGCTTTTTCAAGGTACATAGACATCCTTGTATTTAATGATTTGTTTTCAGATGAAAAGGAGCATCGTAAGTTTGAACAAAGATGGTGACTAAAATATTTAGAAGGAATATACTGTTGCCTTAAGTCGTTGTATAAGGGGCATTGTTAAAACAGAGTGCACTTCACTTTCAGTTAGGTCGATACAAAAAGGACAAGACAGATCATCTTCATTCAAATTTCTTCGAAAACGGTAAAACTTGTGTACTTTTAGTGGAGATACTCCAAGTCTTCATCTAATCAAGTAGCAAGCAGCAAGTATATAGCAGCAAGCAGTAAATCCTGGCACATGAAATTTAGGCATTAATGGACTTACAGAGAAATCAGAAGATCCGCTTAAAACCAGTCTTATTATAAATGGAAGTCAAAATGTATAGCAAAAAGAAACCATATAAAGTGTAAACAGTATGTGATTCGTCTGGATCAAGGCAGACTTTAGCTTTTTCTTCTTGCGTCTTCATGAATTGTTACACGAATGCGAAGGGGAAGGGCAGTCGAGGGAGTTGTAGGGAGGAGGCTATTACAGACGAGGAGGACAAGTAACGTGGCCGCAAGGGGAGTCAGGAATACCTATTGGATTAGCTTAGTTTGTGTCGCAAGAAGCAGACCACACAGGGAATTAATGAGTTTGGAAGGAAATCACATTTGCTTGAAAACTTTTCGTGGGAGATAAGTTTATTTGGCGTCGGAAAGGAAAACAACAACAATATTTTGAGCCCATACACTTGCCTTGATGCATGATTAGTTGAACAGAGTTAAAAAAAACAACAACAACAACAACAAAAATCCATACTTATGGCACCAAAACACACACCTTTATATGTGTACAAAACGTGATGGAGTTAGTTCCAAGAATCCAGTACAAATTCAGAATGTCTTTACTTGGACCTCGTCTCTATAGTGGGAAGTCATTTGAAGACACGCACACAAAAAAATCCCAGCCTTCATTCAATCATCATATGCTGTAACCAAGTCCAAACGGACTCTATCATCACCCCATAACGTCCTGCCAGGACAACTGAAAGAGAACATTGATGGATGGACGTCCCAGAAGCCGACTAGTGTCCTTGATGGATGAGGAAAAAGGCTGTATCCCTCTATCTTGTCGCTCATGACTAATAAGCCTAAGCGTGTAAGCACTCGAAACAATGGTTGTCGTTGGACCATAATATGATGAACGGTCCAGGTTACTCTTGACTGCCCAATAGTTACAAGAATCAATGTCAATTGTTCACAATGGATGAGTTTCAAATCATTCTAAACTGTGAGCGGCAATGGTAAATATCGTTTAGTTAGCGGGTTTTTTTTTCACCCATAGTTCCTGTGTGTAACAGTCCAATGGTCGTTTTGATTACGGTTTGTTCGTTTTACGTGGATGGACACTAAAGTGAATAGATTTTTTTTTTGCTATAGAGACTCTGTGGAGTAGAAAACCACACTGATAAATCTGCTTGTTAGTCTGGGTCGACCTGTCGGTCGAGTGCTGGACTGGGAGTTGTTTGTCTGTGTTCATGTTGTCCAGTCCCCCTTTCCCTTAATTCAAGACAATGCTGATAAAGGAAATTGCTACACATTGTCTTAATGATTTACACGTCTGAGTGATATGATGATGATGACGATGATGGATGATGATGGTGTGATGATGATGATGATGATGATGATGATGATGATGATTATGAGATGATGATGATGATGATCATACCATTATTATTACTTCATCATCATTATTTCATAATCATCTCATCAGTTTTATTAGTATCATTTCATTTTCATTATCAGTAGTAGTAGTAGTAGTGTAGTAGTAGTAGTAGTAGTAGTAGTATTATGTTACAATTATCACGTTTGTCAGTAGGGTGGGTTTTATGTGCTTTATCTGCATACCTTCTATCTAGGGAAAAAAAAAAAAACACTGCGTCGTTTATATTGTCGGAGCAAATTCTTTAAATAAATTAGCTTATTATTGTCAAGAAAGAAGAAAGTAGAATTAATCTTCTTAAAAAAAGATAACCTAACGACAAATGTAAGGGGAGTAGCAAAACAAGAGCTGTTATAATTTCTGTGTCTCTGTCTCGAAAGCTCTGTCTCTGTCTCCCTCCCCCCCCACCACCCCCCACCCCCCTCTCTCTCTCTCTCTATCTCTCCTCTCTCTCTCTCTCTCGCGCTCTTCCTGTTTCTTCTTTAGTGTTCTTTAGAAATGTTAGATTCGTAGCAACTATATACCACAAAACCCCATTATTATCTGTAAGTGGTGCTTGTGTTGTGTTCTCGAATCTGTTCCATGACAAGCCAAACCCACACACAATTTCTTTGTTCATTCAATGGCTCACGCAAAGTCTCATCTTTATAGCTGTAGCTGGGGGCGTATGGTTGATGCTTTAACTTCATTAACCATTTCCTTGAGAGATGCCAGGGTTCTTATCTGGTAGTCCCATGAGGCAAATACCCGCTACTTATCTTGCAATGACTGAGTAATTCATTGGTTTATAGCCTAAGGCAAAATAAAGCAGCCTTTGGGTGTTGCCCAATCAGACGTTAGCACTTTTAAGCAGTGGTGAGAAGACTCAGTTACCATACAGAAACCCTGTCCGGACTGGTGGCTTACGCATGGTCGGACATTGTGGTCGGGCCCCTGTCGAGGAAAACTCTGAGTTACAACCGTTGGTCAGTCGCTTGTTGTTATTTCAGTACTTNTTACTGTTTTCGCACTAAAACGCCTAATAAAATTTTTTAAAGTGCTCAACCCCTTGGGAGCAACATCTGTTAAAATAGTATGGTAAAAGGAAGTTTTAAAATCAACAGATCTGTTTCGAGCGCTGGCTCTCCTCAGGATGGTTTTGGGTCGCCTACTGCCGGTGTTATATGGCCTAATGTCACTGTTTGCACGTGCGGATTGGCTGCACGTGTTGTTCGTTCTGTTAGGCATAAATGACACCTATTTGAAATGTTATTATATGATGCAGCTCTTTTTAAGATTTTCCAGGATATGTTGTAGTCTATTTTTTTTATCTTTGAGTTTCCAAATATATTTACTCAATTCTGTTTGATTTTTGTATCTTTCTTTGTTAAATGACAGTTTATGATTTGCATATCTAGTTTTGAATTGGTTTTTAGTGATACCTATATATGTTTTTTTCAGCGTTCTCTGATTTTACAGTGGCTTGATATACAATATTGCTATGTAGGCATTTATTGTTTAGAGGGCACTGTTCTTTTCTTGGTACAATTGCAAGATTTCCTTCTTCACCCTCGTTTGTCTCTGTACTGGTTTTCGTTTTGTTGTTGGTTGAATCAATGATGTTTTTTTTGAGATTCGGCATACATGAGTATGATAATTTGATGTTGTGCCTGTTAAATATCTTGAACAGCTTGTGCTCTTTTGGGAAAGAAGATGTCAGAATTTTAAAAATCTTTCCCAACGTTTGTTTTAACTCTTCCATCGTATGGGGGGTTGTACCATATGATTTTCCTTTTCCTGTTCTTCTTGTGTCTGCTCATATCATTTCCTGGTCATAGTGTAATTTGTAGTTGTAGCCACTTTGGTGTGTAACGCTTCTTGGTACTCAGCTGTGCAGTGTTATTAAATACTGTTTCATTACATGACAGATTAGATAATCTCTTGTTTATGCCTCTAGGTATTGTTTTGAGTATGGAAGGTGGGTGATTACTTTGATATTTACATAAACAGGTGTGTCATTTGGTTTTTTTGTATGGTTTAAATGTATGTTGGTTGAGGTCTAACGTGATGTCTAAATAATTCACTATCTTTTTGTTTGCTTCTGTGGTGATTTTAAATTTTGATCAGATGGAAAGCATTCTTCTTCTTAAACCCCAATGCCAAGAAAGAAGATAAAAAACACTTATGACTTCAAAACATGGCGAGCACCACCATCGAGGAAATGAGAACATTTGAAGACAAAATGAAAAGAATGATAGCTAACATAGAATTCAAAAAATCAAACAACAACGAATTTCAAACATCGTTAAAAAAAAAAAAATCAAACTAAATCCAAAACGACAGAAAAAAATTTTGTGAAAGCAGACAAAACCAGCAATTTTTACAAAATGGAATCTAAAGAGTACTCACAACTCCTTGATAAAAACATCCAAAAAAATACAAAAAAAAACTGACAAAGTTACATATGACCACATTAGGAAAAAAAAGAAAAGGAGCTTGTACAGCAAATGGACCTAAGTGATAGAGTAGAGACAACAGCAGAAAGAGAAGCTTTTATAACACTCAAAGACCATAAACCTAACCTAATTTTTTGAACAACCCAACATGTAGATTGATAAACCCATCCAAATCCGAATTAGGAAAAATCAGTAAAAAAAAAAAAGAGAGAGAAAACCATAAAAAAAAAAAAAAAAAAAATAAGAGAGAACACCGAATTCAACCTCTGGAAAAATACATATGAAGTTATACAATGGTTTAAAAAAACTCAACAAGCAAGAAAAAACAGTCTTTATATAACATTTGATGTAGTAGATTTTTATCCATCTATAGATGAAGAGCTGCTCGCCAAAGCTATAAAATTTGCCAACAAATACACTGAAATATCAGGGTTAGAAATGGAAATCATTTTCCATACAAAGAAAAACTTTACTCCACAGCAAAAAAAAAAGACTTGGACTTGGACCAAGAACACCAGGAAAAGTTCAACTTTTGATGTCACTATGGGATCGTATGATGGTGCCGAAACCTGCGAACTTGTCGGACTATTCATGCTATCTAACATTCAAAAAAAAACTTGGAAAACAAATTGGACTGTACAGAGATGATGGCCTCGCTGCACTGAGTGATAGCCCTAGAAACATTGAAAATAAGAAAAAAGAATTGTGCAAAATCTTCCACGACAAAAATTAAAAAAATCACCACAGAAGCAAACAAAAAAAAATAGTGAATTATTTAGACATCACGTTAGACCTCAACCAACATACATTTAAAAACCATACAAAAAAAACCAAATGACACACCTGTTATGTAAATATCAAAAGTAATCACCCACCTTCCATACTCAAAAACATACCTAGAGGCATAAACAAGAGATTATCTAATCTGTCATGTAATGAAACAGTATTTAATAACACTGCAGCTGAGTACCAAGAAGCGTTACACCAAAGTGGCTACAACTACAAATTACACTATGACCCAGGAAATGATATGAGCAGACACAAGAAGAACAGGAAAAAAAGGAAATCATATGGTACAACCCCCCCATACGATGGAAGAGTTAAAACAAACGTTGGGAAAGAATTCTTTAAAATTCTGACATCTTCTTTCCCAAAGAGCACAAGCTGTTTAAGATATTTAACAGGCACAACATCAAATTATCATACTCATGTATGCCGAATCTCAAAAAAACATCATTGATTCAACCAACAAAACGAAAAGCAGTACAGAGACAAACGAGGGTGAAGAAAGGAAAATCTTGCAACTGTACCAAGAAACAACAGTGCCCTAAAACAATAAATGCCTCCACAGCAATATTGTATATCAAGCCACTGTAAAATCAGAGAACGCTGAAGAAACATATATAGGTATCACTGAAAACCAATTTAAAACTAGATATGCAAATCATAAACAGTCATTTAACAAAGAAAGATACAAAAATCAAAAATCAGAATTGAGTAAATATATTTGGAAACTCAAAGATAAAAAAAAATAGACTACAAAGAAATGGTTAACAATTGCAGACACAAATGGAAGTTCCTATCAGCGAGCAGAAATAAAAAAAAAACATGAAAAACACTGACCGCACGTGACCGCACGTGATGGCAGACAGCGAACACGTATAAAAAAAACTGACAACACCAACACCGACCCCCCCCATACCCTGACGACTGCACCAGCAAGAAACAGCGCTGTAGAGTAACAGTTCATAGTATAGAAATGTGACCCCCACTGGGAGTATCCTCACTCTCCTCTTTAGGCGCATCCAGTAACAAGAGTATGTCGTTAACAGCATGTCAAAGAGAGCAAAAAACCCTAAGATGCGGGCAGTATGTACTGAGTGGGTACAGAATAAATATGAGCAGGTGAAAAATGGAACAGATTAATTCTGAATTGACAGAAAGAAGAAAAAAGTGCAGAACAAATCAGAATAGGCGAAGCAGTTGCTGGCATTCTTTTGCCCTTTGGAGATAATGGAGCTGTATCATGGTTAAGTCATTGCTGAGTTTGTAAAAGCCCACTGTGGTCCTGCAGCCCACTTCTAGAGCGCCAAACCTTACTGCAGGCAAATGCCATGTGAGGTTGTGGCAACACTGATGTTATCCTCTGGTGTTGCTGGTCTTGTCTTTCTTGCCACTGCTGAATGCTCCTCTGGTCGCTGTTGATGCTAGAGCTTTGATGGCCTGTCTCCTGTCTTGCCGTCAGGTGCCAAGGGTTCCCAGCCTGTTTGGCTGACTTTGTTGACTTTCATGTCTCACTTGCAGACATCTTAAGAAGCACAGTGTGGGTCTTCCAACGGATCTGGTCAAGCCATCAAAGGTGATGTTGTGTCCACAGTACCACCAAACTTGGGAATAACTGCTCATTCGAGAATGTCTTTTTCTTTATTTGAGACATGATCTCTCTATGTAATACTCGGTGTTATTCTGACAGCAGAGATGAAACATGTTGAGCGGATGTTCTGGTCTTGGATACGCTGTCCATGGCTCGCTGCATGTGTGTGTGCTGACTGACACACAAGCCTGGAACAGCGTCATCTACATGTGGATGGTAAACGTGGTGTTCAACCACTCACTCAAGGCAAACCCCGACATTGCTGTTCCCACAGATTGGTGAAGTTGAACAAATGAAATGTGAATAGGTGAAGTGGAACAGAAGATGTCCAACTAGGTGAAGTGGAACAGAAGATGTTCAAATAGGTGAAGTGGGACAGAAGATGTTCAGATAGGTGAAGTGGAACAAATGAAATGTGAATAGGTGAAGCAGAACAGAAGAAATGTGAATAGGTGAAGTGGAACAGATGATTTTTCAAACAGATGAAGTAGAAAAGGTGAAATCTGACATGGTGAAGTGGAACTGAAGAAAACAAATATTCCAGTCATGTGCTGAGTTCACTAATGCGCAAGTGTTTCAGTTGTCACCTATTTATGAATGTAAGCGTGCATTTGTGTGCACATCTGTTCTGATCGATTCAATTATGATTTGATTTTTCTACTCACAGGAGTTTTGTGTTCTTAACGAGTTTAAGTAATCTACTGATCTTTTTAATTTTTCTTTTGATTTTTCTGGCTCTTTTATGTTCACAATGACTTTGACAAACTGGCTTCAGAGGCCCATGTTGTTGAATGTATAAAAGATGGTGTCAGATGAAATTGACTTCTGTCAGCTCTTGCTACTGACCGCAAGAGACATGTGGATAGTGCTTCCAAATGCTGCCCAACTCCTGTTAGCAAAAATGCTAGTCCATAGTCTTTGCCTCAGTGTGTGCATGTGAGGAGGATGGGTAATTAATGTGTTGATATATCACCATTTATCTTTTTTTTTTTTAAATGATCAAAATCTCATTTTCTCAGACTGCACCTTTCTGCAGTGTTCAAAGCACCATGCACTCTGGTCTCTACCTGTCAGGTTTCCACTACTGCTGCTTCTCAGCCTGTTTCTCCTTCGATTTTGATATCACTGTTCTCTCATTTTTTTAATCCCACTTTATGTTTTTTGAATAAGTGATGCATATGCATTCATGAATGTGTGTTTTGTGTTGCTGTAAGTGTATACCCATGCATGAAAATCTTTATCCAGTCAAATTTTGATTCGTCTTGCAGAAGCTCGTGATGCTCAGTGTATGGGTGCAGAATGTTGGCATGAAATATGTGTTAAATCATACACATTCGATTACAGATGTGGCTGGTCTTTATTTCTTTTAATGAAAATTTTTTTCCATTTCTTTGAATTGAAATTCTTCCATTTCCATTCATGTGAATACTATTGTTGGGTGTGTGTGTGTGTGTGTGTGTGTGTGTGTGTGTGTGTGTGTGTGTGTGTGTGTGTGTGTGTGATATACGTTTCATTATGCTTCGCTGTAGCAATCTATATCTCATTTTCAGTGTGGCGCTGTATTTGCTTACTTCAGTGCTGAACAGTTAACTTCTTCCTCTACCTTGTTGTTTGTAGTAAGAAGCAGGTGTACCTCCATTGTTATTTTAGTGTGCAAAGCTCTGAGTTGTGATGATGTTTATGAGGTCAGTGTAATAGCCAGGTATTTGTGAAAAATTAAAATTTACAGACAATGAAGAACAATATCTCTGATGAATTTACAGGACAGTTGGCTGACAATTGCAGATGATGAGCTTGACATATGACAGTTTGTGTGTGTGTTTGTATATATAGTTTGTTGTGTATGTATGTGTATTTTTGTGTGTTTACGTTTTACAAGAAAAAGGCAATAACATTTTGGACTGTTAGTTCAACTGAAAATTAACTGAGCACTTTTTGAGGGGGGTGGGGGGGGGGAGTATTTTTCTGCATTCAGAATGAATTTCACACCTCAGCGTTTTCAGTTTTTGATCCATGTGTGCATATTTTGAAAATGTGTTTTCAGTTTGTTTTTGCTTTTGCCTAGTCTTAGTCTTATATGATAGTTGCTTAAGTTGTTTTGTTACTTGTTGAGAATGTTTGTGGTTCAATAAACAATTGCTCTAAATTTATTCATGCTGGTTCTTTTGTTTTTGTATGTGAGTGTGCGTGCATGAGCGAGAGTGTATGCATGTGTGTGTGTTTGTGTGTACGCGCGCGCGCGCGCGCGTGCGTGTGTGTGTATGTGTGTGTGTGTGTGTGTGTGTGTGTGTGTGTGTGTTGTTTTTAAGCAGGCTAGTCCTAAGCGGAAACCCAATTCTAGCAAAGACAAGTTTACATTCATCACTCTGCTGATCTGAATTTTTTCCTCATAATTAAAAAGAAAAAGGCCTTCCTATTCCAAACAGAAGAACCATATTTTATTCAAAATACCAAAACAAACTCATAAAGAGGCTGAATTCATAGTACTTTTAAAAAAAGTAGAAATACTTTACTAACAGTAGAAAAACAATTCAGGCACAGTTCAATCTGCTGTCAGAAAAAGAGTATTTCCTATCCTATGTATAACCCAAATGCTACGATTCTCAAACCCGGGACATGATGACATGAAAGTACAAGCATATGTAATAAAGGCAAGAAAAAAAAAATATACAAAAGGCAATCCGGTTATCCATGTTCTCTCCGCCATTTTGGAAGCCAAAGACAGTGCGCGTACCATTAAATTTAAAAATTCCAGCAAAAGTAATGACCTTGACTGAGACTGTCAATCAAGCCTATTCAGCTCCATTTTGTAGGGTGAATCCTATCCCTAACCATACTGCTTTTTCAGACAGTTCTTCCTTCAAAGAAGCAAGCTTGAAAATGTCACGTTTGATCACTTGGCAAGAAAATGTATCATTACCTTGTCTGCTTTGTGTTTTGTTTCTTCTAAATGGAGAAAATAACTTGGGATTTCATTGAAAGTATTTCTCTTAGTCTTGTGGATTTTACACTTTTTTGTTTGTTTGTTTGTTGTTTGTTTTGTTTTTGTTTGTTTTTTTTTTTTTACCTCAATTGGCCTTTTATTTTTTTTCTTCCAAAATTTTCACATTCAGATTTCTCAACAATTATTAGTCTTATCATTTTAATTAAAACTCTTCTTATTCTGTTCATTACTTTTTTCCCCAGGGACTCGTCTCTGTATATTTCAAGAGCTTCTGAACAGCATGTAACCAGGATACAATAGCAAGCTTGACGAGCTTTTCACAGACTGAAACAGGGGCTGTCCGCTGGTCTTGTTGATTTCCTTTGTGGAGACACTTTGAAAGCATACTCTCTGAAGGAGATTCCTTTTTGTGTCCCTTCCCTTAAACGCAGGTATCTCTTTAAAACAAATATGTTGTTAACTGGATGAAATTTCATGTCTGCATTGCCCTTTCTTTGAAGACGGAAGCTATCGGGGACATGTTTTACTGTTGTTCTGGTGTAAGAAAAACGTTCCAAAGACACTTGAACATGCTCTCGGTGTTACATAGAAGATAATCAGATACGAAACAGAGATACTATTGTATCTTCGGTGTTGTGTGAATAAATATGCTGTTTCTTTCATTTGGGGTATACATTAAAGTTTTCCAGCTCTCTCGATCAACCGTTCGTAAGCTGAATTTCAAAAAGAAACAAAAACTGTCGTCATCGTCTTTTTTTTTTTTTTAAGTGTTACTCTTTTTCTTGCAAAGTTACTGTTTTATTAATGGAAATGTGTTGTTCAATTTATCAGCTGTATGCACAGTAAATCAAGTATTTTAGTGGATGTAAACAGCTTTTCTTCAAATCTTCACTCTATTCTAGACTCTCGTTTTCCAACTTCTTGGATCCTCTTTGCTTTTTTTTTTTTCTGCCAAAATGTTCTTTTTCGTTCTTGTTCCATTTCTTCACTGCTATTGGCCGGTAAGCTTTTCCAAGGCCCTGGCCACCTGAAGAACGGTCACCTCGTCGAACTTCTTGCCCACGATCGTTAGGCCGATGGGTAGTCCGCCCCTGTCTGTGTCGGGGGGGAGAGAGAGCCAGCGTTGATGGAGAGAGCGGGATGACCAGTGAGGTTGAAAGGCACGGTGTTGGGGGTCATACTGAAGCAATTCTTCTGCAACTCTAGGGAAAAAAAACGTCAAACACTGTTACACATAGCTTTCTGATGTTTGGCTTTAAGTTGTCATTCCATCAACCCTCTTACCCAGATACAGGAGTAAGGAAAATGTCTGTTTTTCTTCTTTTTAGATCGTTTCTTCATTTGTGATAATGGTAACTGCTGATGGTGGTTGTTGAAGTGCTAGTAAAACTTGACACGTGTAAATGCTCAATTCAATGTAAACCTTTAATGTACTCCCCCCTCCCTTGTAATATAGCACCAACTGCCTACACAGCAGAATCTCCTATTGTGTGTGTGTGCCTGCCCCCGCCCCCGTCCCCCCCCCCCCCCCTCTCTCTCTCTCTCTCTCTCTCTCTCTCTCTCTCTCTCAATCGAAAGCAGAAGATGCACAATGTTTCATTTAGAAGCATAGATGGTCTGAACCAAACAACTTCAATTCAAGAACATTTCGTTTGTTCAACCCAGCTGCTGTTTTGATAATTATGACCATATATGTTTTTCCAGAGGAGAACGATGGGAAGACCTGGCTGCCATAGTGAAATGTTCTGAGCACTTCCACATGTACCACTGCCTGACAGGCCTCGCTGATCCTATGGACACATCCTGAAATTTGAGGGTAAACTGCGACCTGGCTTTGCCAACAAACATCCAAACAAAGATTTCCGCTGTCGTGTTTCTGTCCTTTGACCAGCACAATTGAAAAAATCACAAACAAATGAATCTGGAAAATATATTCGTGGTACAGTACAGGTTTTGAAAGGTGCAAAGAACGATCTCTTTCTTTTCTTTGATCAGTGTTTTAATGCTTACCCGAAAACGAGCAGTCCACAGGGGGGATCTCGACTGCAGGATAAGGCAACGTTGGCATCACTAGCACGTCCACCACATCCAGAGCTGCATCATATCTCCGACTCAGCTCGTAAATCAGGTTCCTCCTTTGCT
>JADBJO010000151.1:1027393-1038093 GCA_016801955.1 Conus betulinus
GGGGGAACACGACATTTTGGTGAACGGTAGCCTCGAAGCATTATTTTTATGTTGTTTTCGTGATTGCTTGTCATGATGATGATGGATTCTCCTGTCGTGTCCGGCGGATGAGTAGGCGGGCAGGTCATCTGCTGATGTGGGTCCTCATGTGGGAATGAAGACAAATTCTTGGGGTACAAAGTCTTCCACAGACGCTGCGTGGAATGAAGTCCTGCAAGAATGAGCCCCGTTTTCTCAGATCCTCTGTTCCTGGATGGCAGCTGCTCTGTTTGCGCTCAGATGTCCTTGTGCCCTAGGTACACTGTTGATTCCAGTGTGTTTTGTCAAGGACGACGTCTTCCCAGGAAGCAGTGTTAATGTTGCAGCTTCTGAGGTTGGCCTTCAATGTGTCTTTGTATCTCTTGAGAGGCCTTCCTTGTCACGTTGTCCTTCCTTCAGTTGTCCACAGAGCAGCATCTTTGGAATTCTGCTGTCCTCCATACGGACAACATGTCTTGTCCATCGGAGCTGGCTTTTTGATGAGTATACACTCAATGCTGGGTAAGCCACACTTCTTCAGGACCTGTAGGCTGGACACACTGTCTTGCCATTTGATGCTGCAGATCTTGCGCAAGCATCGTTGATGGAACTGTTCGAGTTGTTGGGGGGTACGTGGTCCACGTCTCGTAACAGTACAGGAAAGCGCTCAGAACCACAGCTCTGTATATAGCAACCTTTGTGCGCTATCTGATGCCACGGTCTTGCCATAGACTCTCTGAGAGTCTGCCAAAGGCAGTGCTGGCCTTTGAGATGCGCAACGTCACTTCTGCATCCAGAGATCCATTGCTGCTTACAGTGCTGCCCAGATAGCAGAACTTGCCCACAGTTTTGATCTTTGTGTTGGTGATGGCAACAGGGTGATGGTGGAGCACTGCCAGCAGTGGACGGTGAAGGATGGAACATGGCCTCGGTCTTACCAAGACTGATTGTAAGTCCAAAGCGTTGACAGACCCCTGCAAAGCGATCTGTGATGCATCGGATGTCTTCAAGGGAGTGCGCGGCCAGTGCACAGTCATCTGCAGAGAGGAACTCTCTCAGAAGGGCACCAATACTTTGGTCTTGGCCTGAATCGTCGAAGGTTAAAGAGTTTGCCATCTGAACGTAACTGGATAGTACTGAATAATTACCGGAAAAGTAGTAATATTCATTTCTGTAAACCTGGGGATGTATTCGCACGCACACACACACACACACACACACACACACACACACACACACACACACACACACACACACACAAACACACACACACACGCACCAAAGGGAAGGGGAGGGTACGGGTGTCGTGCACATATACAACTGACCAGCGTGGGGTAGTGAGACGGCGACAGAGGAAAGGGGAGGGGTGTGGGTACTGGTGTACTGACCTGAATGGAGCATCGGAATGTGTGAATACAGGTTACCGACAATGTGAGGTAATGAGACAGTATTGAGGGGGGTGGGGGGAGGGATAAAGGTGAAAGTGCACTGACCCGTGTGCAGGGCTCGAGTGTGTAGGTAAGTACAGGTGTACAGGCGCAGTGACGGGAGAAGAGGGGTAGAGGTGCACTGACCAGTGTGGGTACTCGAGCGTGTGGGTACAGGTGCACTGGTTAATG
Organism: Conus betulinus; assembly: GCA_016801955.1. NCBI lineage: Eukaryota > Metazoa > Mollusca > Gastropoda > Neogastropoda > Conidae > Conus > Conus betulinus. The sequence continues at coordinate 1,029,031 of JADBJO010000151.1, forward strand.
TGATGGAGGGAATGGAGATGGGATACAGGTGCACTCACCAGTATGGTATAGTAGGACCCAATAATGCAGGCTTGAGCACACGTGTGCGGACTAGAATGGAGGGGAGTCGTACAGTAATGGGGCAAGGGGAACAGGAGGGGGGGGATTGGGGGGGCGAGAGGAGTGTGTGTAAGTGCAGGTGCACTAAACAGTGTGGAGTAGTAAACGTTTTATGGTACAGGTGACCGACTAATTCAGAATACTGGGGCCTAATGACGAAGGGAATGGGAAAAGTGTTGGCACAGCTGTACTAGCCAGTGCGGCTTAGTGATGGAAGGAAGATGCAGGGTCTATACAGATGCACTGACAGATGTGGAGAAGTGGGGCACAGTGATTGAGGCAGAAGGTGGAGCTTAGGCACTGACTGGTGTGGACCAGTAGAACACAGTGGAAGGAAGGGAGGAGAGGATTATGGGTACAAATGTACCGACCAGTGTGGAGGAACTGGACACAGTAATGGAGGAAAGGGAAAGTGTGAGTACAGGCATACTGACCAGTGTAGAATAGAAGGTCTCAGTGGCAGGAAGAAGAGGATTGTGGGTACGGATGTACTGACCAGTGCAGAATAATCGGACATAATAATGAGAAAAGGGAGACTGTGAGTACAGGTGTACTGACCAGTGTGGAGTAGTGGGGTACATTAAGGAGGAAAGGAGAGTGGTATGGGTCCAAACGTACTGACCAGTGTGTAGTAGCGTGGCACAGAGGAGGAAGAAGGGAGAGGGGTATGAGTCCATATGCACTGATCAGTGTGGAGGAGTGGGACGCAGCGATGGAGGTAACAGGACTGGTGTAGCTATGAAGACTGTCTAGTGAACAGCAGTGGAGTACAGTGATAGAAAGAAGGGGATGGGTGCAGGTACAGGTGTACTGACCTGAGTGGAGTGGTGAAGCGCAGTGATTGAGGTGTGGGTACAGGTGTACTGACTAGTGTGGAGTAGTGGATTACTGTGGAAGGAAAGGGATGAGTGTGGGTACAGATGTACTGTCTAGTGTGGAGCACTGAGGTGTATAGTGTACTGACCAGTGATCGTGGGGTTGTGAATATATTGGTACAAGTGTACTGACCAGTGTGGAGTACTTGGGCACAGTGATGAAGGGATGCTGTCTGAAGTCTCTGCCCTCATCATAGCCTGCTATCACCTGTAACATCATGGTTTGTACCTCTAACATCATCATTGTACTGTACACTTCTAACGTCACCATCATGTAACATCATTGTGTACATCTGTAACATCATCATCATCACAACCTGCTATCACCTGTGACATCATGGTGTATACCTATAACATCAAGGTGTGTACTTGTAACATCATCATTATACTGTACGCTTGTAATATCATCACCATACCGTATACCTGTAAGATCATAGTGAATACCTGTAACATCATACTGTTCACATGTAACGTCATAGTGTACTCCTGTAACATCATCATCGTAACTTGCTATCACATGAAACATCACAGTGTATACCTGTAACATCACAACATATAACTGTTACATCATACTGTACACCTGTACCATCAAAGTGTACATCTGTAACGTCATCACCATAGCCTGCTATCATCTGCAACATCATGGTGGACATCTTTAGCATTATAACGTACACCTATAACATCCTACTGCATTCCAGCAACATTAGCATCATAGCCTAGTATCACTTGCAACAATACAGTCTGTACCTGTACCATCATAGTGTCCATCTATAGCGTACGCCTGTAACATCATATTGTGCACCTGTAAATTTGTAACATCATAGTGTAATCCTGTAACATCATAGTGTACACCTGTAACATCATAGTGTACTCCTGTAACATTATCACCTTCAAATGCTATCATCTCTAGCATCGTAGCGTACACCTATAGCATCACAGTGTACACCTGTAGCATCAGCCGGTTATGACCTTTGACATCATATTATAAAGCTGTAATATCGTCGCCCTCGCCTGTCATCACTTGTAACATCACAGTCAACACCTGTAGCATCGAAGTGTACGCCATTTCTAGTATACATTTGTAGCATCATTATCATAGCCTGCTATCGACTGTAATATCAATAGCAACTTAACAATATTTTCTTTCCTGTCACCCCTCTGAGGGTATGGAGGATATTAAACAATGGTAACAGTTAAATGGTAAAAGGGTAAAACAGCCAAAATCATTAATAACACCAGTGAAACGAAGAGTTCCACAAGCCACAGGCCTGAATCGGCAATTCATGTGTATCAATCAAGAAACTATTTGATCTACAGGTAAGTTCAATCAAAGTGCTTTGCTTAGTTTGATAAATTTGGATGAACGTAGTAGACGTGTTCCCAATGAACTGCTTAGCAAATTATAAACATTAACATTGACAGTATTTCTACATGTCGTTTTGAAGAAACTGATGACAATAAAGCTGTACATTTTGGGCAATCAAGCACAAAATTGAATTCATCACCAACTTCATATTCATATTGCAGTCTCTGCATATTCTTTCTTCTCTCAACACTCCATACGTTTTTACACACTGTCACTCAGCCCCTCTTCCTTACACTACAACGTCCCTTTGCTCCCCTTCCATTTGAACGATTGCCTGTACGTGAAATCCTTTTTTAGCTTCTTGTTTTTAAGATAGTGAATTTTATTCACTTTCTTTTTATGCATGGATAAATGTTGTGTGACTCGCCGGCCAGTTGACTCACCACCACTGAGGAAGGCAGTAAAGCCGAAAATTTTGGAAATCTTTTTATCTTGTCTGTTGTGGTTTTTTTAAACTCTCTGTTTTATATATATATATATATATATATATATATATATATATATATATATATATATATATATATATATATATATATATATATATATATAAGAAACTAATGAATTCCAAGGATAAGTAACTGAGCACCATTCCAGCAACTTACAGAGCAGCTAGGAGTTGCAATGACTGCAATAAATATTGAATTCTAAACAAAGCTTGCTCTTATGTCTTAGATTGAAGAAATAGCGGGAGATAAGCATTCACATCTGCAGTAGTAGACAATTCTGCCTGACTAACAATATGTTTCCCCCTTGGAGACTATAAGCTTGCTGAAGGCTCATTTTGAGAAGCATTTATTATTCCCCATTCACCCACTCAAGCACATATTGTTAGGCAGAATTATCTACTACTGCAGATATGAATGCTTATCTCCTCCTATTTCTTCAATCTAAGACATCAGACCAAAGAACAAGCTTTTTTTTTTTTTTTTTTTTTTTAAAATAAACATTTTTAATCGCTTTGATATACATATACAAACATAACGGCACAGACATTAAGAAAGATCAAACTTTAAAAGAGAGAGAGAGAGAGAGAGAGAGAGAGAGAGAGAGAGAGAGAGAGAGAGAGAGAGAGAGAGAGAGAGAGAGAGAGAGAGAGGATGTCGGTTCGTTTTGCAGCTATTTTTTACATTTGGATTCACGGTTTTACTCTTTTTTGTTTGTTTTGTTTGTTTTTTTTTTCCCTTCCTTCCCTTTTCTCTTTTTTTTTCTTTTTCTCTCTCCTTTAATCCTTTTTTTCTCTTTTTTTTTTTAAAACATACTTTTTACTGTTTCAGTGCGTATTTCTGAATAGCAATTCATATGGCATCCATATTTTTTTTTTAATCATCCGTTTTCCATGATAATCTGGCATTGTGTTGTTCTATTCTATGTCTGAAGAAAAAGTATCTTTCAAAGGCTACTATGTTAGGTACAGACTTTTCAAATTTACATTTATAAATATACATTTTACCCAGAAGTATCAATAAATCAAAACATAGTCCGTAACCATATTATTTTCTATGCCAAATAATACTATGTTTTGAGTTATACTGATGTTTGTACATGTTGTACATTTTGTTTTTAATAATTGTTCAAGGTTTTTCCAGAAACGATTTGAGATGTTGCATGTCCAGAATATATGTTCAATACTGTCTTTGAATTCTTTACAGAAATCACAATAATAACTATCTGTAATATTCATTTCTTTCAGTACAACATTTGTCCCGAGAATTCTATGTACAATGCGCACCTGCAGCCATTTCAATTTGACATCTTGTATTTTATGCACTTTTTTAAAAACCTCTTTCCACTGAATATCTATCCCTAGCTTCTCAGTCCATTTTTGACAGGAATTGGGAGGTTTGTTGTCATTGATTAAGATATCATAGAACAACCTCGTACCTTTAGATATGGAATATATTAATTTTAATGCCCCAGGGATATCATGTGCGCAATTGTTTATTTCATTTATCTTTGTTTGTTTTATATTTCTTAATGGACATTTTACAGCCATTAAAAGCCAGAAAATGTATATTCATTCCAAATTTTCTATTAAATTCAGTATGCGTAAGGAATTTTCCGTTGTTGTCAAGAAAATGTGCAACACAGTTGACACCTCTTTGGATCCAATTTCTATGCTTAATCAAATTGTCTCCAATTTTAAATTTTTCATTATAAAACACTGGTTCTGAAAGTAACTCTGTTTGTGTTTTTGGTTGTACTAGATTGCAAAAATGGCTGTATGCCACATAGATATGTTTCCAAAAGATGTTGTTATGATTTTTATATAAACCGTAGCTTGGGCCATATTTTTCAATTTCAGTAAGAAATGGATATAATCTTCTTATCCAAATGATTTCAGTGCAGCAATGTATGCTCTGATATCTGGTACATTTAGACCACCATATCTTACACTTTTCGTTACCGTATTTCTGCTAATTTTATCTCGTTTACCATTCCAAATAAAACGAAAACACATTTTCTGGAGATTATTCACAAACTCATCTGGTGGGTTGGGAAGCAGGGTCCAGAGGTGTATTAGTTTTGATAGTATTAAGGATTTTAATACAGCAACTCTTCCAAGAGGAGTTATATTTCTTTTTATCCAAATATTGAAAAGAGCTTTTATTTCCGACATTTTTTCGGCATAATTAGCTTGTTCACAATCTTTTATATCATTTGCAGTTTTTCATTGCAAAGATTATATTTCAAGTAGATTATGTTTTCAAGTGTTTGTAAATCATATCTTTATATTTCTTTCAAGAGATTCCTGCGAAACCTGAATGAATAAATCTTTAAGACTGTTTTGCAGGTTATAACACGAAGTTAACCTTATGGAACTTTGTGAATTCTAAACACATTAATAACCAGTTTCTCTTAAAAACTATCTTAAGGCTGCTTAGCCGTCTTGATGATAAAGCTGTTTTATGAAAAAAAAAAATAATGATAATAATAAAAACGAGCACATTACTCTATAAATGTAACACGCAAAGTTGTCTTAATTTGAATTCATTAGTTGGCCAAAAGTTTATCATTCTCATTTTGATTTGATAGCCAACAGATTTTTCCATGTCTCACCACAAACAAATGAATCTAGACGAAAAATGTATTTCGGAAATATCTGCTGTACATTTTTTTGTGTTAATACTAAGTTCTCAATACCTTAATGAAGAATGTATTTTGGAATTTTAGTTGTGTGATTTTTTTTTCTATTAATACTAAGTTTTCAAAACCCCAAAATGTATCCTACCCTCACTCGACTTCACACTCATTTCTTCGATTTTCTTTCAGAAATGCGTGCTGTATGTGTAAGTGTCACCCATACCAACGACCCAGTCTGGCCTCTTCCAAAGTTTGGTTATGAAACGTTACGTATGCGTAAGACATAATACGTCTGTTCACACACACGGAATCTCGGTGTTCACTCTCTTTCGAAGGACTTTTCGGGAAATGAAGTCAGAACCACAGTTAACTCGGAAGGACCCCCCCCCCCCCCCCTTCCCCTTCCCACTTCTTCCTTGTACCGCAACGGCTCAGTGTAGGTTCAAACCTGCAACCCCATACCACCAGAATTACGAGTCTGGCACTCTTCCAGCTGTGACATTTCTGGCCTGTTATTACTTGTAACATCACAGCGTACAGGTAACATTATAGTGTATAAGTGTTCCATCGTGATATATACCTGCATTATCAAAACGTACATCTGTAATAGGATATGCACCTTTTCATCATAGTGCACGTGTATAACATCCTAGTGTTCACCTGTAACACTAGAAGCGCATCCGTAACATCATCATTAACATAGCGTTCCATTACCCTTACATCACCACCTTCGTATCCTGTTATTACCTGGACTATCGTCGTTATCTGTACTTCTGTAATTTGATCACAATGTACACCTTAACACAATGATAGTGTACACTTGCAGCCTCATCATAATATTGTATACATTACTGTAAAACTGTTGCCATTATAGTTCACATCTGTAACCTTATTATCATAATGTACACCTACAATATCTTCACCTGCAGTGTCAACATTACGGTATATAGCTGTGAAATAATTTTTGTAACAAGGAACGCATCACAATCATGATCAAGATCATTATCAACATATACACCTGCAACCATCACTGCACAAACATCGAGGATTCGAACCTCCAGCATCAAGGCACAGTCAGACACTGTCTTGGCCATGGGGCCCAAGTGGTCCACAGCGGGATTGAGCTGGCTTGCCCGGTGTAGGGCACCAAGCCCCAGGTGGGCTTCAAACCCACGATCCCACAGAAACTGGAGGGAATCCGAATAGATCCCCCTTGGTCACCCCGATAGCCATGTCCACCTGGCCCAGTGCAACCTGTGAAACAACAGAACAGCTTTTGTAAATATTCATTAGTTTTGACCATTTCATCAAAATCACTGGCTACACACCAAAATTAATGCGCAAAGGCCTTGCTTAAGAGACTAGTATTTATAGACTGGCGCAATTCGATTGTTTTGAGAATGTTTATTGTGGCTTAAAGTTGATTCTCGTCTTTTTTCTTTCATATGGCCATTAAGGTACAAGCCAGGTGGTTCCAAGCCGACAGATTAAAATCAAAGGAATGGGACTATTTGTAACCTGCCATCTTGCGCAAGAATAGGGTCACGGGTGAGTGGTGAGGCCTGAATGTGACGTCAGCTAAGAGGAAGGTCATGTATTCGAAAATTGTAATGTGAAGTCATCGGTGGAAATCTCCCCAAAACAAGGGAAATAATTTGCGGGGGAGTTGTTCTTTTGATCAATTATCAGTTTAACATTAAATGCTGGCCCAGATTTATGGTAGGCCTCAAAACGCTTACGTGGATTAAATAATGCTTACACATATTAACGTGATTTAGTGCAAAATTCTAATTGTGGCGTTTGAAACACTATGTCCTTAAGATATAAAGTGTAAGGGAGACAACCGCTGCTAAGTTAGCATCAACTCTGGGAGTTTTCTTCCTTTGTTTGGGTCAGAGATATGGCCTCCAGCGAAAGTCACTAATACATACATTCTGTTGTCAGTTCCTCCGCCATTAAAATCAAGTTCATTCTTCCCCATCCAAGCAGCAAAACTACCAACACACTTCACTCCAAGTTCTCATGCCTAAATCATTCACATGCGCGGAGAGTTTGTTTTGGCTGAAGTTGCCTGTTGTGGTTCCAGATAACATTACCATCGTCATTATCTTGTATGCTCACGTGTGTCTGGAGACAGAGAGAAGGCTACAGGAATGTTTCAGTCAGGTAGATAGTGAGTAGAGGCAAGAAGGCACACCTAACACTGAGCCGAAACGCCAGAGTCCAATTTAGTTGCATTTATTCACTCCCTTCTAACTAGAGAGAGTACCGTTAGCCAAGCCCCAATTCTATGTTGACGCACCTAGACTAAGTCCTAGTTTTCTAAGAACAACAACAACAAAGAAAATATGGAGTCACATTTACCTTGTAACAAGCAGAATGTCGATGGGGCCCAAGTGCACAACTGTTCAGATGCCAGGGGAGAGAGAGCCAGAAGTTGACATCTTTAGTTTATATAGCTTTTGCCCGAGTCTGAATTGAATAACTGTGTAGCGTGGCACGTCTTTGACACAGTCAGAGAACGCCAGGCACTGGACATTATCGAGGTCTGGTTTTCATTACTGACCCACTGCTCAGGGATGAGGGGAATGGGGGGGGGGGCGTAGCAATGTGGGGGGGGGGGGGGGCAGGAGAGTGGACCTAGCATGTCAATGCATCCGGGTAGGTAAAGAACGATTGTACCGCTCGGGGAGGGGGCGGGGGGAGGGAGGGGGGTGGGCTTAGAAGTCTCTCAGGCGTCACGCTATAGATCAAGGCAATCAATGGCTCGGTCCATCCTGGCTGGACTATTTATGAAATAGGCTGTGACTCCATATTTCAGCACAGGGATGGCAGACAATAAGGGCTTCTGGGATCAGGGAATGTTACACTTCATAAGTCATGAAGGGATTACTTGAAAGTAATTTTAAGGAATATGAAGACAGCATTGCACCAAAACGTAGCTAATATGGCAATATATGGCACCAGAGTTCGTATATCGGTTCATTTCACTCTGAACTGAAGCAAGAGTCCTTGCACTTGTAGAAAAAAAATGTCACACACAGCGCTTGAGTCACTGGCTGAAGAACACCGTGGCTGCAATGAGGAACAGTTTCTGGGACAGTTCATACAGTCTGTAATGCAGCATGTCTGCAGAGTTGAGAGAGTGCTCGTGTGTGACGGAGATCCATCAGTAGTCGATGCTGGGCTCGTCTTATCTGGAACGGACGTAGTTGATGGAAGAAATACCCACGTGTGGCATTATAAGCGTCACAGCCAGGCGTCCCCCTTGTGATGGAATTGTTTGGCCAGGTGTTGAAAGCTGACCCACCAGGCGCGATGTCCTTGAAGCAGGTAGAAGAAACAGCGCACAGCGTGGGCGGCGGGGAGGTGGCGAGGGCGGAGGAAGGGGGGTGGCAGGCTGAGGGCGATTGCCCCTCGACGAAAAGGTCTGGCATCGGGCTTGCTCGTGGACAGCACATGCGATGTACAGGTGCTTCAAGTCGCCTCAGTCGAAGTCAGCGCGCGCATAAGCGCAGCTAGAGTACATGACGTGGCGATGGTACCTCATGACAATGTAGGTAGTCTGAATAGCTACGATTTTGTGCAATGCATGCTGTCTTTGGGAGGGGGTGAGAGGGGAGGGTAATGTATTTCTTGGTA
>JADBJO010000152.1:8465-25965 GCA_016801955.1 Conus betulinus
AGATGTGGTACAACGCCCACCCGGTCCTTCAGGTCCACAACCTCAAACATCCGCAGCCACGGAGACCTGCTGATCGGGGCATCTTCTTCTCCACTTTCTTCGGGGGCAGCGACAGCAGCTGGGCGCCAACCGCCGACTGCTACACCTACTATAAGAACTTCGTCTTGTCGACCGAGAGGGAGATGTCAGCGCTATTGTTGTTGGCTGAAGATTCTCTCTCCCTCTCTCTCTCTCTCTCTGCTTTTTGTCTTTTTCAAAAACGAATGCTATCCTCGAAGCCCTGCTTTCCTCCTCCTCTCCCACCCCTCTTCCTCCTTCCCCCCCTTCCTCCCCCCATCTTCTTTCGCCAAGCCGTGAATGTCGTCGATACTTTTTTTTTTTGTCTTGAATGTTGTCTTCCTTTAAAGGTTTAAAAAAAAAAAAAAGAAGAAAAGAAAAAAGTTCTGGATGTCTGCTTCTTCTCAAACCCGTTTTAACATCTTGAATGCCATTGTCTTTAAGCCTTTGTTTGTTTGTTTGTTTTGTTTTTGTTTGCAATTTTGATTTCGATCTTCTGCAAGAGTCTATTTTTTTTTTCTAGATTCCTGGAAGTGGCTTTGATCTGTCGTTTGTTTAAAGTCATGAATTTGATATTCATGTAAAGACTTTTTTTTTAAAGGTCCTCAGTGTTGATATCTACAATATTCTTTTTCAAAGTTCGAAAAACGTTCTCTTTTTAAAATGTTTTTTTTTTTCCCGCCCGAAAGTCCTCAGTGCTGTCGTCGTCTCGGTTCTTTTTTTTTTTTTTTTTTTTTTCTTCTTCAAATACTTGAATCTTTCTTCTTTTTTTTTTTTTTTTTTTCAAATTTATAAATGTGGGTTTTCATCCATCATTAAGTCCTTAATATGATCTTGCCAAACAAACAAACAAACAAGCAAGCAAGCAAACAAACAAACAAACAACAAACATGTTCTCTGTGCGGTTTTCTGTCCTTGTTTTTCAAAGTTACAAATGCTGTCTTTCAGCAAGAATGTTGGCTCCTACTATAATCTTTTTCGTTTGGCTTTGTTTTGAGCGTGTTTTTCGTCTGGAATTTCAGAATAAAGTCTTCTCTTAAAATCTTTTGTTTTTCCCCTCAAGTTTCTGAATGCGGTCGTCTAAACTCCCCCCCCCCCCCCCCCCCCCCCCCCCCCCCCCCCCCATCCCCCCCCCCCCCCCCCCCCCCCCCCCCCCCCCCCCCCCCCCCCCGCCCCCCCCCCCACTCCCCCCCCCCCCCTTTTTCCAAAAAGTCTTTTTTCTTCTTTTTTTTTCATTTTTTTTTTTTTTTTTTTTTTGTACCGGTACCAATTTCCGCCAAAAACTGAAAGTAAATTCGGAAAATGATTTATTCATGATGAAATAGGGAAGAAAAAAGAAAAAATATTAAATTATGTATATCATACTGCTGCCAACTATGTTTTTTAAACTCTGTGCATGACGTCAAGTGTACAAACGTCAATTCTTGATTACTGTCTTTTCATGTTAGAACGCTGGAGAACATTAAAAAAAAAAAAAGCCAAACAACTAATCTCATAAACAGTAACAGACCACGGATAGTAAAGGGGTTCGCATGGATGGATGTTAATTATGTATTTTTCATTTTGAACGGGAATTTCATAAGAACTTCTTTCATAAATATGGGTGTTGAGTGTGTCAAAACTGTAAATAAATATGTGTGTGTGTTGAGTGTGTGTGTGTGTATGTGTGTGTGTGTGTGTGTGTGTGTGTGTGTGTGTGTGTGTGTGTGTGTGGAGTGCGTGTGTGTGTGTGTGTGTGTGTGTGTGTGTGTGTGTGTGTGTGTGTGTGTGTGTGTGTGTGGTGTGTGTGTGTGCGTGCGTGTGCATGCGTTAAGTGTGTGTTCGGGTACTCAGTGCACTTAAGATTCATACACACCACACAGTACTTTTCACGCATTACATAGACACGTGCACCATATGCACACATATCTGTGGGTATTACAAACACACTCAGTCGTGCACGCGCACGCTTACACACACACACACACACACACACACACACACACAGGCGCACTGCAAACAGACACATTTACACACAAGCTCGCGCGCACACACACACACACACGTACCACACACACACACACACACACACATAGACATGCCATGATATTCTTTTTTTATTTGTAAATCACGATGAGAAAAGAGAGAAAGAGAGAGAAGCAACAGATGATGAGTCACACACATTGGTCATTCAAATTTTATGAAAAGCTTCGTCCAACTGGAAATGTTTGGTGGCAATGCAAAAAAAAAAAAAAAAAAAAAAAAAAAAAAAAAAAAAAAAAAAAAAAAAAAAAAAAAAACGATCCAACACGGGTGTGTGTTCTCGTCCAGCTCCCCCCACAGATCATTTCCAATTCCGTCAGTTCATCGGGGTTGTATGATGAAAGAGAAAGGCAGACGAAGACGAACGGTTTCTTCGACAGAACGTGGGGTATATACATAAAATAAAAACAAACAAACAAACACTGACCGTGACTATTCTTTATATGTGTGTATAAGAGTAAATCGTTTTCAATTATTTCGAAGTTTTGACCAAAAAAAAAAAAAAAAAAACAAAAAAAAAAAACTGTTACTGCTCTTAATTGTACAGAAGAAGAGTTTTGGTAACCTTAATAATCAGGAATTCGTAAACAAGTGCAGTGTGTGTGTGTGTGTGTGTGTGTGTGTGTGTGTGTGTGTGTGTGTGTGTGTGTGTGTGTGTGTGTGTGTGTCGTGTGTGTGTGTGTGTGTGTGTGTGTGTGTGTGTGTGTGTGTGTGTGTGTGTGTGTGCGTGCGTTCGAGCGTGCCTGCGTGCATGTATGCGTTCGAGCGTGCGTGCGTGCGTGCGTGCGTGCGCGCGCGCGCGCGCGTGGGTGTGTGGTTGTATGTGTGTGTGTGTGTGGTGTGTTGTGTGTGTGTGTGTGTGTGTGTGTGTGTCGTTTGAATATCTCTCTGTGTGTCTGTATGTGTGTGTATATGATCGTTTCGTGATTACCACAAAAAATACCACGGCACTCTCACTAAAGAGAGTCATCATCGAATCTGTTTAACAACAACACAACTCTTATGTCATGAGAAATATATGAAAGAAAAAAGACCTAACAATGAAAAACACCGTTATTTCCCCTTTCTGATCAAAAGCTCCGAATCCGATCCATCTTCAATCTGTCACGAGGAATTTATTTATTTATTTATTTATTTTATGCTTAAAGCCAAAAGCACAATTCGATTTAAACGATATTTCTTTGTCCTCGGGGCCTAGTGGAGGAGAAAAATGAATATATGTTGCATTTTCAAGGCACTCCATACACACATATGCAACTCAAATATCCCTGGAAATTATTTAAGGTGTTTTTTTTTTTTGTTTTTTTTTCGTCTTTTTAACTTTAGAAATGGACAGAAGCACGGAATAGACGGCAGAGGGCGGTAATCTGTATTTCTACACTTAGAAATAAAAAGGAAAAGAAAAAAAAAAGGCAGTTTTTTTTTTTTCCAACTTAGAAATAAAAATGAACAAGAAAAAGTATTTGTTCCATATTAGAAATAAAAGAAAAGAACAAGAAAGGCGTTTTTTTTCTTTTTTTTCTTTTTCTTTTTTTTTCTACACTGACTGTCATGTGATGAATACACACACCACTCGAGAACGAAGAGGAAAAGGCCAGAGAGGATACTAACGCGGAAGGGAAAAAAAAAGAGGCATGCAGATTTTTTGTTCGCGTGAAGAAAAAGTTCATCCATTAAAACGGTTTACAAAGTGCAGACCTTTGTGAATCGGAGGAAAAAAACCACGTAGGCTACAGGTCGGCACACGGCGACCCAACTATGCTGGGAAATGGTTGGGGCAGAAGGGTTGAGGGACGGGTGGTCTGAGGAGAAAGGTTGGAGAGTTGTCCGCGCCCTGCTCTCAATTGGGGGTGAAAAAAAGGCATGTGTATGTAGTGCCAGTGACTAGTTCCAGCTGGCGCTTTCCTGGAGTGACAGATCGGTTTCTTAGCGCTCGCTAATTGTTTCCTCATGTGCGTTATCAGAAACATTTACTGTCAACGCTTTCTTTTTACGGCATTTTTTAGTTTTGACGTCAGCTTACACGTATTTCGTCTTATTGTGTCTGATGCATTTTCCCATGTGACGTCAACTTTCACGTATTACATCATATTGTAGCTGAAAACATCACAAAGTCAGGGTCTTGAAATTGACCCCCCCCCCCCCCCCCCCCCCAAAGTACTCTAATTTAATTTTTTTTTTTTTAAACATTGACACTCATCTCGGATGTTATGGTCAACGACGAAAGCCATCCCAGGGGGGGTTGGGGGGGGGGGGGGGTGGGGGGGGGGGGGGGGGGGGGGGGGGGGGGAATGGGAGGGGGGGGACGGGGGGGGGGGGGGGGGGGGATGGGGGGGGGGGGGGGGGGGGGGGGGGGGGGGGGGGGGGGGGGGGGGGGGGGGGGGGATATCCAACTCTTGTCGAAGCCAGCAGAACAACAGTTTTTTTTTAAAGTTATATGACGAGATGGGGGGGAATATCGATAGGGTTTTTTTTTTTTCCATTCAATAAATCGGACGCCACACGTTCTTTCTTGTCTGTCTTGGATCTCATTATCACCTTTTGTTTGTCTGTTTTCTTTTAAACGATTTTTAAAGTTCACAATATGTGTTTAAATGTGCTAATAATAAGGGGTCATGCAGTAATATTTCCTCTTTATCGAAGTTTAAGCATGAACAAAAGCAGGTTTTTTTTGTTTTTTCCCCTTTGAGGTCAGTAAACAAGTTGCATACTTCAAGAGTTTTCATGTAATACATCTGCGAGACAGAGATTTTTTTTTCCGCCTCGCCAGTCGTCTGCAAATTTGTCTCAAAGCGAGGGATCTATTGAATTTCAGAATAAAGCAAAGTTGAAGAAAATAGCAAGACTTGCAGAAATCTTCACAAAATGTATGTTTCCAGCCTCCTTTTCCTCCCAACACCCCTCACTCACTCACATCAACACCCACACCCCCCCACCACCCCCCCACTCCCTTCGTTTCCTCTCCGCACACAAGTGTTGTTTCAGCGCTTTCGGCAAAATCGGTGGTCCCGCCTCTTCAACAAACGTAACATCAAAAAGAAAAAAGAGAAAGATTGTGTGCTGGTGCAAAAAGAAGACAGAAGAAGAAGAAACTGTGATTCTCTTGGCTGTTTGCGGTGAAAAAAAAGACAGAGACTGAATACACGAACACTGTTTGCGGTGAAAAAGACAGAGACTGAATACACGAACACGCGCACACAATCCTGATCTTTTTGAAGGATTCTCTACAAAAAGAATGGTGGGTTTTGCACAGATGTACACACAAATAGGAATCATCATTACAGATATAGGGTAAGTGTACACGCAGTGCGCATGCGTGTGTGTGGGAAGTGGGAAGTGCGTGGGTGGGTGGATTCAAAAGAGAACGTGTTTTGCCAAGAAAAAAAAAAAAAAAAGTCTTCAATGGCCGTTTACCTACGAAAGGCCAGTAGACAAGTGGCCACTGCGGAGCTGATAGTTGCGAGTTCGAACCCACACACGAAATCGGGCTTTGACGACTTGAAAACTCTCTCTTTCCACCACAAAGCAGTAAACACTTACATGATTCACTTCAGGGAAGGCTAAGGCGACGAAAAAGAAGAAGGACGGAGTGAGCTGTTCCCTCCACAATAGATATCAGTCACTTTACTGCCCTTACGGACATTACGCTAGCCTTTTTCTTTTTTTAACCCACAATCCTAGGAAATTTATCCGTCACCGTTATCTAGATTAGAATTCCGTTTTGTTCATACGTGGATGAAAACTAATAACAAACGCACTCACAACAGATCTTCGGGGTTTTTTTTTTTTTTTTTTTTTTTTTTTTTTTTTTTTTTTTAAAGGGGGAAAGTTTGAACTTAAAGGGGGGGAGAAAGTAAAGGGGAAAAGAAGAAGAAAGAAGAGGAGTGTCTCGAGTCAGAAGCAAGTCTATTGTCTGTAAGATCGAATGAAACCTTTGATGAGAAAGAAGAAGAAGAAGAAGAGAAAGAAGAAGAAGAAAAACAAATGAAGCCCCGCAAAAACCGTCAAGTTGAAAACACAACAGTAAACACAAGAAAATGGAGAGAAGAAGAGAAAGAAACTCCCTCAAATTTGTTCATCACACCATGACCTTTTTCCAGAGTTCAGCGAGCTGTTTTTTTTCCTTCCGTTGTCGTCAGCCTTACAGGACAATGAACAATTACAACTTCAAATAAACACAATTCTGAGTGTTTTTTTTTGATAAGTGTTTTCAATAGAAATCGCCAGCTCTTGGTTGAGGGTTTCGTCGAGTCACGGTGACAACATGGTCCCGAGTCGTCGTGTGCGATTTATACGCATCGCGTGGTAGCCGTGGGAAGGTCACGGATCCACTTGCAGCGGAACTGGAAAGATGTTGAAGCCCGCTCTCTGGGGATCTGAACCAGCATTCTCTGGAGGTCAGGTTAAGACGGGGGTGGTTAGTGGCACACTGCAGACACACAACGATGACGAGAGTGACGCCAGACACAAAACAGGCAGCCGCAAACAGGGAGGTAAAGCGTAACGCAACAGTGAACACGCCAAACAACAACAGGAAAACAAAACCTGTATATGAGAACATTATACGAAGGTTGTCATGAGGTTTTGTTTTTTGTGATGTTGAGCTTTATGGCGAGCCTGTGAAGTCACAAATGAAATTTCCGTGTGGATTAATAAACTGTTATTGAATTGAACTGAAACTGGTATCTGACGACACAACAAACACCGAAATAGGCTGCAAGGACAACGGTTAGCCAATAAAAAAAAACATCAGTGTACCCTTACTCCTGATTCCAGAAACTATGTTAATGTCTGCATACGTCTAGGAGCGCGTGTTATAGTGAAACATCTACCTGGTTCACAGCACAACGACGAGAGGGGCGGGCGGGGCTTCTCCACAAGAAGGAATTAATGAACTCTACAATTTAGAACTAACGCGAGTCTTCCCAAGGGGGAGATATAGGCCTGTGCACATAGGGTGTTATTACGATTTTCCTAAGACAGGAGCAAAAGAGTTTTTACGTATAAATGTATAGCGTATAGCGACATTACTTACGCATACAATGAAATCAACCGTTGCGTAGAGGTTTGCAGCACTAATGTAAAATTTACAGACTTTTCTTATTTCTCTCTCTCTCTCTCTCTCGTCTCTCTCTCTCTCTCTCTCTCTCTCTCTCTCCTTTTTTTAAAACAACAACAACAACAACAATAATCGTTGGGAGAAAAATCCATGAAAGTTTTAGTCCTCCACAGCTAAGCCCCTACACACAGCTGAGTCAAAAGGTACGTACGTCACCACATCTCTTGACGGGCTCAAGACAGACGTGGGAACAACTGTCCTTTAGCAGAAAAACAAAAAAAAAAGTCGGGAAAAAAAATTACCAAAAATTACTCACGAAACACAATAATCCTTTAGTAGAACACAATAATCCTTTAGGGGGGGGGGGGGGGGGGGGGGGGGGGGGGGGGGGGGGGGGGGGGGGGGAAGGGGAGGGGGGGGGGGGGGGGGGGGCCGGGGGGGGGGGGGGGAGGGAACCAACACCAAAGCACAACAATCCTCAGCAGACGTACAGACTGAGCATCAGTGAGGTCGGACAGTGAAGGAAGAAAGCGGGGATGATGCCAAGGACGAACACACAAAACAAACGGCGGCCCGTCCCTGACAGAATAGGATGAACCAGCGCTTTTAAAAGTATTGCCATTCTGGATGATTTGATAAAGAAACACTACAAGAGGAGTCCAGGAAGGAAAGGGGGTGGTGGATGTTTCTGACGTGTTTTGCACCGAAAGTGTCGGCGTCAAATACTTACAAATGATGACCTTTCGAGGGCTCCAAAAGGGGGTTGGCATGAGAGCAAAGCAAAGGAGGGAGGGTATTGGAGACGGAGAGAGAGAGGAGAGAGAGAGAGAGGAGAGAGAGAGAGAGGAGGGAGGAGAGGGGGGGGGGAGAGAGAGAAGAGGGAGGAGAGGAGAGGGAGAGGGGAGAGAAAGGGAGAGGGGAAAAGGAACGTGCTCACTCACATCTTGGGATGGAAGCTCTTTGACTTTCTGTCGTGGATATACTTAAAAAGAAAGTGGTGTGTGTGGTGTGTGTGTGTGGTGTGTGTGTGTGTGTGGGTGTGTGTGTGTGAGAAAAAAAAGAAAAAAGCGAGAGGAGAGGAGGTTGTTAAAGGAGGGACGAAATGAGGCTGAGGAGAGGACGGGGGGGATCAGGCGAGGAGAGAAGAAGGGAAGAGGGGACGGGGGGATCAGGGGGGAGCCTCACTCACCCCTCCAAGTACTGGCAGAGTCCTCGCTGGGGGCATTACAGTTGGCGTGTCCAGGGGGACAGATGGCCCACCGACAGATGTCGTTCCTCCGGCAACACGTCCTTGAGGGCAGCTCGTTGGTCTGAGGGGGGGACACACGGAAACAGAAACACGGAAAAACACAAAGAGGTGTGTTGGTTAGAGAATGGTATGAGAGGAGAGAGGAGTGAGAGTTGAGAGGGAGTGAGGGAAAGGAGACGAGGGAGCATTACAGAGGAGGGAGGAGGAGGGAGAGAGAGAGAGACAGAGAGAGAGGGGGGGGGAGGAGGGGGGGAAGTGACGGAAAAAAAAAAAAAAAAGAAAACATACAGTCTGTTATCATAGTCTGAGGAAGAGGGGGGGGGGGGGGGGGGGGGGGGGACAAACAGAAAAAAAAAGTGTGTGTGGTGTGTGGTGTGTGTGTGTGTGGGGTTGTGTGTGTGTGTGTGTGTGGGTGCGGGGGCGGGGGGGGGGGGACAGACAGAAAACACACGGCACAGTCAGTTATTCATAGTCTGAGGAAGACGGAGGTGGGGACAGGGAACAAAACAGAAAAAAGTGGAGTGGTGGTGTCGGGGAGGGGGCGGGGGGGGGGGGGGGGGGGGGGGGGGGGAGGGGGGCGGAGAGGGGGCCGGGGGGGAGGGGGGAGGGGTAATCATGTCTGAGGATGGGGGAGGGGACAGACGGGACGGAAAGAGAAGAAAACACACATTGTCTGTATAATCATGGGTCTGAGGATTGGGGGGGGGGGGGGGGGAGGGGGGGGGGTGGGGGGGGGGGGGGAGAGAGGGAGAAGGAGGAGGAGACGAGGGAAACAGAAAAACGGTGTGAGTGTGGTGTGTGTGTGTGTCCTGTGTGGGGTGGGGTGTGTGTGTGTGTGTGTGGGTGTGCGAGGTGGGGGGTGGGGGGGGGGGGGGGGGGGAGGGGGGAGACGGGGGGGGGGGGGGAGAGGACAGGGGTGGGGGGGGGGGTGTGGGGGTTGGGAGGGGTGAAAGGTGGGTTGGGAGGGGTGTGTGTGTGCAGACGTGAGAAGGAAAAAGTGTGTGGGTGTGTGTGTGGTGTGTGTGGTGTGTTGTGTGTGTTGCGGTGTGTGGTGTGAGGGGTGTAGGGGGGGGTGGGGGGGGGGGGGGGGGGGGAGGGGGGGGGGGGGGGGGAGCCGAGGGGGGGGGGGGAGGGGGGGCCGGGGGGGGGGCCGAGGGGACAGACGGGAAAACACACATAGTCTGGTTATCATGGTGAGGCTTTGGTGGGGGGGGGGGGGGGGGGGGGGGGGGGGGGGGGGGGGGGGGAGGGAGGGGGGGGGGGCGGGGTGGGTGGTTGGGAAAAAAAAAAAAAAAAAAAAAAAAAAACACACAGTCTCGTTAGCATGGTCGCCTGTGGTTCTCTATCTTGTGTGTCAAACCTCGTCAGCGCTCGGCTCAAGTGATCTGGCCGTCAGAAACACACACACACACACACACACACCACACACACACAGAGGACATCCACATGTTCTGTTACAGTTTTCTTTCCTTCCCAGACTGCCCACAATTGGGACCTTCCGAGAGCATCATCAGGTGCAGAATAAAAGTCCCGTCATGGTGGGAGTAAAAAAAAAACAGAAAAAGTAAGCAAACACAACAAACGTATGTATGTAATGATCTGTTTTAGCTCATGATATGATAGCTGGAGTATTAATGTCTTATAAGGAAATGAAGCAGTTCGCTAAGTTACCGCCCTCAAGGTTTAAAAAAGAAAATGGGTGTATAAAAACTGTATGTTTCAACAACTTTGCGTGACACAGGATAAACACACACACATGCACGCACACAAACATACACATACACACACACGCACGCATGCACACATATAAACAAATGCATGCGCGCGGGCTCGCGCCCCCGCCTCCCCCCCCCCCCCCCCCCACACACACACACACACACACACACACACACACACCACACAAGACCATGTATGGAGAGACAGACACTGCAGAATCCACAGCTTGTATTCTCATCGTAGACTGTGGTGAACAATTTCATCACCAAGCCGCCAGATAAGGTTTGAGAGGTAAAAAAGGCTGGCATACTATAGATGGAAAGAATAGGGAGGAGGTCAGAATCTTCCAAAAAACATGGACAAATGAGCTGGTAGACAATGGACCACTTATGCTCTGTGGGGTGATCTCTCTCTCTCTCTCTCTCTCCTCTACGATCTGTCTATCTATCTATGAGTGTGTGTGTGTGTGTGTGTGTGTGTGTGTGTGTGTGTGTGTGTGTATGACTCTCACACTTTGAGAAATGAAATGAAGCGACGTCCGTAGAGAAATGAAAAAACGATACAAACATATACGACGAAAACGAAAAAGCAGAGACAGAGCGCGGAGGGCTTTTGCAAACAGAACGAGTGGGGAGATCCGGTGGGACTGTCAAAGGAAAGCACAGAACATCAGAGACACAAAGCAGAAGAACAGTAACAAAGACACAAAGCCGTGAGGAGTGCTCGCTTTTGCAACAAAATAATATCAGTCAGACTCGTGCTATCGTCCAATCGATCGCAGACAACATCAGGAAAAGACCATTGATTTCTTTTACAAGTTAAAAAAACAAAAACAAAGAGAGAGAACAGGAAGAGGGTAGGGTACGATGAAGGAGGGAGGGGGGAGGGGGAATATGGAGAAGGAAACACACGAGAAAAAGGAACCGCAGACGGACGTGTTAAATGAAATTTTTTTTTTTTTTTTTTTTTTTTTTTTTGGGGGGGGGGGGGGGGGGGGGGGGGGGGGGGGGGGGGGGGGGGGGGGGGAGGAAAGAAGCAAAACAGATACCATAATAAGAAAAATGTAACACGATAACCACAGGATGGAGAGCTGAAAGACAATCAGTTGCCTACGCAGTCGTGAGCCATAGACAAGGAAAGCTTTCAACGAATCCGGATCGCCGCTTCATCAAAACGTAGACGCTCTGCTCCCCTGCATCCGCGTCGCGTGTTGAACAGCAATTACTCTCTCTCTCTCTCTCTCTCTCTCTCTCTCTCTCTCTCTCTCTCATCTTGCACCCCACGCGAAGTCTAAAAACAAAAAACAATTGGGACCTGCTCGCACAAAAACCAACCAATCAGCCGACAAAGAGAAAACGCCGTTTTGCTTATTTCCGATCTTGCAGAGGTCCCGTGGGGTTGTCTAGAGTGAAAGCGTTAGGCGCCACCATGCCAGACTGATGCCACTTCCAGTCAATGCTCCATTTCCTCTCTCTCTCTCTCTCTCTCTCTCTCTCTCTCTCTCTCTGTGTGTGTGTGTGTGTGTGTGTGTGTGTGTGTGTGTGTGGTGTGCACGTGTGCGCGTGTATCTCTGTGTGTGCGACTGACATACTTCGAGAAATGAAAAAAAAAAAAAAAAAAAAAATATATATATATATATATATATATATATAGAGAGAGAGAGAGAGTGAGAGAGAGAGTACAGAAAGTGGTGACAAAGTAGAGGACCTTGGGAAACGGAGAGAAAGAAGAGATAGGTGGGACTAACGAGGGAAAGGACAGAAAATAACGGACAGAAGTAAAATAGCAGTTGCAAAGACCAAAGGCTATGGGAAGTATTCATTTTGCAACAAAATATATCGGTCGAATTTGTTTTTCGCCCAATCGATCTCAGGCCACTGATCATCAATTTCTTCTGTGTGTAAGATAGGACGAGGGAGGTAGGGGTGGGGGAGGGGAAATATGGATAAACAAATGGGGGGGAAATGGATTTGCACACAGACGTATCAATAAGACTGGGGAGGAAAGAAGAAGAAAAATGGATAGGTAATAAGAAAAAAAAATATGTAACAGGATAACCACGACACGGAGAGCTGAAAGGCAAATAATCAGTCGCGTTCGTAGTCGTGACCTCTGGCAGAGGGAAACTTTCAACCAATCCGGAACGCCGCTTCATCAAAACACAGACGCGCTGCTCCCCTGCAACGCCTGTTGAACAGCAATCGCGCTCTCTTCCTCTCTCATCTTGCACACTAAGCGCGCTCAATCTCAAAAAACAAATGGGACCTGCTTGCACAAAACCAACCAATCAGCCGACAAACCGCAACGCCGTTTGCTCATTTCCGGTCTTGCACACGTCTCGTGGGGTTGACCACGATGGAAGCGTTAAGCGCCACCATGCCAGGGTAACTAACTGATGCCACTTCCGGACAAGCCCCTCCCCGCTACCTCTCTCTCTCTCTCTCTCTCTCTAAATTAACACCATCTCTTTCTCTCTCAGTTGTCGTTCGTGATCTACCCAATAAATTAGCTTCTTCTTGGCGGCGGCGGCGGCGGCGGCGCCAGCGGCGGCGGGCAGACAATTGAACACTGGCGGTTGTTCGTGCACATGCCATCACATCTTACACACACGCGCACACGCACGCACGCGCGCGCGCGCGGCGCGCGCGCAACACACACACACACACAACACACACACACGCGCGCACACACACACCAACTCCCAACCCCCAACATCAACCAAACCCCCTGGCTCCCGGGGCCCCCAGCTAGACGTGAGGCTGGCGGTGACGATGATTTCCTGTGGTTCCCGGCGACTTCTGGCCTGCCGCCGCTTCTGCCGTCATCTGTGTGTCATCAGTCCCTGTGCGTGGCAGGAAATACACAGAAACCCCACGCTCCCCCATCCCCACTCCCACATGCCATCCCAACCCCTTCCCCCGCCCCTTATAGCTCTCCGTACCAACTCTCCTTATGCCCCCCTCCCCCCCCCCCCCCCCACCCCCAAGAAGGGAAGAGGCATATACAGTTGTAAGTTCTGTCGTTTAAAGAAATACACATTGTTGTACAGGATTTATCACGGTGTGTGTGAAAGGATGAGTGTGCGAGAACAGTAATTGAATATATACTCTCTCTGTCTCTGTCTGTCTGTCTGTCTGTCTGTCTGTCTCTCTCTCTCTCCTCTCTCTCTCTCTCTCTCTCTCTCTGTGATTTAAGTTTCGATATGGTGTGTTTAGTATTGTCATTTACTGTTTTAGATCAAAAGCGTATAATGAGAGACTAGCAAGTCAGCAAGGCCCTTTATCCCCAGTTCCCATCGACGCATGAAGTCGCAAATTACGGCCCTTTGCATGCCGAACAGATCGTGTGATGTGATGTACGTTCCATTTGTTTTGAACAGATGCAAAACCACACTGAATTCTGGGAAAGCCTTAAACGGACGGGTGCGAAACTGAACAACCTAATTACTAGTTATAAGCGGCCTTACACATATATTGACACATGATAATTTTTGCCAACCAAGGTCACTTTTGAACACCATCAAGCAGAAATCAACATGTACAACAATGTACACTTCTATTTTGACGCTGTGCTGCACGTGCTGCTTGTTTCTCTCTCTCTCTCTCTCTCTCTCTCTCTCTCTCTCTCTTAACGTGAAATCCAGGTCACACTGTCGCATCAAATTATACACCCAAATGCCGCCAAGCCATAGCACTTATATGAATACAAACCTCCATGCTTACATATGTTTGTCTGCTTATGTTTAAATACAATTATTTCATGCTGATGTTTGTTTATCTGCTAATGTTTAGATACCTTCCTTTCATGCTTGTGTTTGTCTATCCACTAACGTCTGGATACAATCGTTTCATGTTTATGTTTGTTTGTTTGCTTCTGTTTAAATACAGTCCTTTCGTGCTTATTTCTGTTTATTTGCGTTGGTTGAAATACAATACCAGTCTTCCATGCTTATGTCTGTTATTTGCTTATGTTCAGATAAAAACTTTTGATGCATATGTTTGTTTATCCGCTTATCTTTAGACACAAACCTTTCATGCTTATGTTTGTTTATTTGCTTATATTAAAACACAATCTTTTGCAATTTTGTTTGTTCATCCTCTTATGTTTAGATACAATCATATCATGCCTGATTTATCTGCTTATGTTTAGACACAATCCTTTTATGCTTGGTTTATCCCGCTTTTATTTAGATAAAATCATTCTATGGTCATAAATATCAATCTGCTTAAGTGTATATACAATCCTCTCGTGCTTCATCAAACAAAAGGTTTATGTGGTTGACTGTCATGCAACGGGTTTTGTGTTCTCACGTGCTTGGGGATGTTGGGGATGTCACTCTATGTACCGTTATCGCTAGATGCACAGATCTGAATTAGACAACACACCGATATATACATTCTGAAGTGATAGCCCAGAACAGGCAAGTAACTGCTGAAGAAGAAGAAGAAGAAGAAGAAGAAGAGAGGGGGAGGAATAGGAGAGAGAGAGAGAGAGAGAGAGAGAGAGAGAGAGAGAGAGAGAGAGAGAGAGAGAGAGAGAGAGAGAGAGAGAGGGCATATCATCCACTCGAATAGAGATACAAGACTGAAAATGAACTAGTGTGTGAAGGTGACAGGATAGTGCGAGTTATTAGAGAAAGTTCTTCATACACGTTCACAAACATACCAGACAGAGGACATAGGACTTGGCGGAATTTGACACAACATTCTTTCAATGAACAGGCACGTAGAATTTACACATGTATTTATTGTGACTATAAATTTAAAAGATGTTCTAAAGCGTTCTAGCTTTCAACTAAGACCTTCCCTATCTAGACCACCAAAC
Source organism: Conus betulinus (assembly GCA_016801955.1). Lineage (NCBI taxonomy): Eukaryota > Metazoa > Mollusca > Gastropoda > Neogastropoda > Conidae > Conus > Conus betulinus. The sequence continues at coordinate 23,393 of JADBJO010000152.1, forward strand.
AGAGATACCCAAGCACAAAGAAGTCATATACCTTAACATCGTGATCACTAAGGCCAGGCGCGAAGGCCGAGAGGCCCGGCAACACCCGGACGGAACCAGACAATACAGGGAGCAGATCGAGCGTGACTCATTACACCTCCAAGTCTTATAGCTTGTGACTGGACTTAATTAAAGTTGAATAACTTTCCTGATTGAAGGAACAACATGTTTTGACGTTTCTGACCGCAGGGGCTGAAGGAGGCGAAATACCGGACCTGTCGACCCTGGGACACGTTGATTGTGTGTTGACATGTGTTACGGAAGAACTGTTGGCTAAGCAGTGCCGTTCACCGTGGGTATGTGGAAGGCTGGAGGTGTGTCACCTATTGAACCGGGGGACATGTTGTCTCATCCATTGTGGGACAGCTGGGAGTGGTTGAAAAGCCTGTAACTATCAGGACTTGTTAATTTCCCCACGTTTGTCCGTGGGCAGCGGCAATGACCATTGTAACAACATGTACCGGCCTGTAGTTCAGAATCGAGGCGAAGCAGTACCTCTCTGGGTCACATCCGCGCCTTCGGGCGTTTTTTTTTTTTCTTTCTCCTTTCTTGTACCGGCCTCTGGTTCAGAATCGAGGCGAAGCTGGTGTGTGTGTGTGTGTGTGTGTGTGTGAGAGGGAGAGAGAGAGAGAGAGAGAGAAGAAAGAAAGAAAGAAAGAAAGAAAGAGAGAGAGAGAGAGAGAGAGAGAGAGAGAGAGAGAAAATGTGTGTGTGTGTGTGTGTGTGTGTGTGTGTGTGTGTGTGTGAACATAAACCCTATTCATATCACTCAGTGATAATGTGTTTATCAACATGTGTTTAACTACAGTCCTCTCATGCCTACAGTTTGTCTATCCATTTATGTTTAAATACAATCATTTCACACTCGTGTTTGTTTATTCGCTTACGTTTAGATATATCCCTTTGAAACTCACTCTAAAGCAGAATGTAAGATCCTACTGACGGCGGACCTCCAAACAACCTTTCATCCTCAAGTTTGTTTATCGCTAATGTACAATGATACAATACAATCCTTTCATGCTCCTGTTTGTTTATCCAGTTATGTATAGAAACAATCATGCTCATGTTTGTTTATCGCTTCTGTACAGACACAATCCTTTCATACTTACGTTTGGTTATCCGCTTATGTATAGATGCAATCCTTTCATGCTTAATATGTTTATCTGCTTATGTTTCAGAGCAGTCTGTCCATGTTTATCTTTATCTGTTTACGTTTGATTTCAATCCTTTCAAGCTTATATTTCTTTATCCGCTTATCTTTGCAAACGATCCTTTCACGCCTCCGCTTGTTCACCCGCTTAAGTTAAGGTGCAGTCCTTTCATTCTTATGTTTGTTTATCAGCGTATATTTGGCTACAATTATTTCGTGTTTATATTTGTTTATTCACTTACGTTTAGATACAATCTTTTCATATTGTTTGTTTTATCCCTTTTGTTTAAATACAACCCTTTCACGCTTATACTTGTTTATTCACTTATGTTTAGATGCAGTCCTTCCATGCTTATGTTTGTTTATCCACTTGTGTTTTAGACACAGTCATTTCATGTCTATGTTTGTTTGTCCATTATGTTGAGATGAACTCCTCTCGTGCTCGTGTTTGTTTGTCTGCTTTTCATGCTTATGTTGGTTTATCCACTCACGTTTAGATACAACCCTTTCACGCTCATGTTTGTTTAAACGGTTATGCCTACTTACGATGTCAGAAGCGAGAATATGTTGATTTGTCGATTCTGTAACCTATTTGCCCATTCTGTAACCTATTTGCCGATTCTGTAACCTGAGGGGAAAAAAAAAAACAATTTCTTATCCTGCTGTCCTGTTTTGAGTGACTTTAGAGTGAAAGCATTTTAGCAGCAATTCCGCCGAAATATTACAAGTTCTGTTAATTCGTAAATGGAATTTGTTCATGTCGACAAGGCATTAGTCTACCATGTTGGAATTAGCCTTGTAGATTTTACCAGGCATTAATAGACTCCGAATTATGGCTTCGCAGTTCGCGCGTTTCAGTTTGTAATTTGTAGAAAGCGAGCTGCTTCATTTATTTGGTTGGTACAAGCTTGCTTTTCTGTGTGTGTGTGTGTTCCATTTTAGTGAGGCGTTTATTTTGAGTCCTATCTTGAAAAAAAAAAGACTCTTTCTCTCAGCATGACACATGGCAAAGCCAGTTGCCCCTGTAACAATTGTGAGGTGATACAATGTTACACGCACACACACGCACGCGCACGCGCGCGCACGTACACACACTTGATCTCAGCTCACCTCCCCTACTTCCCAACCCCGTTGCACGTCCGCCTCGCCTCTCTCTGTCTCTGTCTGTCTGTCTGTCTGTCTGTCTGTCTGTCTCTCTCTCTCTCTCTCTCTCTCTCTCTCTCTCACGCATACACCCAGTCTCTGCCTGCCGGTCTGTCTGTCTGCCCCCCCCCCCCTCTCTCTCTCCCTTCGTCCGTGCATTCAAGCACCCCCCTCCCCACCCCCATCCGTCTGTGTCTGTGTACCCTTTTCAGAACATCTCTGTCTCACTTGACTTCAAATA
>JADBJO010000152.1:35965-40965 GCA_016801955.1 Conus betulinus
TTCAATTAGTTTCTCATTCCTTGGCTTTAGTTTCATTCAACATGAACCTAAGAAATAATATGAATTATATATCATATAAAGAAAAACTTATCAGAACAGCACATTGTAATTAACATTGGGGAGTCACAACGCATTAAAGTCTCTCTCTCTCTCTCTCTCTCTCTCTCACACACACACACACACACACACACACATATATATATATATATATATATATTGCTTTAACGGTGCTCAGTTTACTTACCATTGGAATTTATTACTTTTATTATTGTTCAGTCCCCTTGCGGTTCCATTCCAAGAACTGGGCCTCAGCAGATGCTACTTTTTTTTTAATATTTTCTACTTTTTACAACAAAATGTAGCTTATTTTGTTGTTTCATAATTTTCTGTTCTTAGGTCAAACCTTTGGTTGGTTTTTTGAAAGTTTAACAAACATACTAGTGTACTGCGCACCAGCCTTTTTCTGGGATATTCTGCTTAAAATCTAAAAAGCCGAGGTATAAAGTTTAAGGCTTACGAAGTCTTTGAGGAGTGACAATGAGGTTTCAAACCATTGATGTTTGACCGTGAGTATTTATATGTTAGAGTGTTTTTTTTTCGTTAAGGAGTCGGTTTCTCCTTGGAGTATTTATAAGCATGTTGAAAGCCCATAACGAGAAACATTTGTTACTCCCCATTCACCCACTCTCAGAATTATCTATCACTAGAATGCTTATCTCCTCTACTTTTTCAAAAAGACATAAGAGGAAGTTTTGTGTTTAATTATATGTATATATCTAAACATACATAGCATCATTCATTAGTAAATCTTAACATTACAGCAAACGACCTAATTTGATTATTGAGAAGTATACACAAAAAAAAAAAAAAAAAAAGAAAGAAATGATCATGTATACTCACCCGTCTATAAGAATAGGCAGCAGTTTGCATTATCAAGGCAGAGGCGAACAAGGCAGCGAAGATTTGCAGAAGCAGAGAAACAGCTTCATCGCGTTTCTTTGATGTCTCTCCACCGATCTGCTTTCTAGCTGGCTTCTTCAGAAACTGCGTGTGGAAGAAGAGTTGACGGCTCAGCGTCGACAGATCGAAGGTTCTCCCACAGATGGCGCCACACCTTTCCTACTTGCCCTCGCGGTCAGTAATCAGGACCCTGTTTGAGCAAAAATGCCAATAAGCTTGATGAGTGACGGTGCAACGCTTCAAAGCTGTGTGTCTATAATAAGCTAATGACGAATTCCAGACGTTTTAATGACGAAATTTCAAGACCTGCTGTTAAAAAAAAAAAAAAAAAAAAAAAAAAAAAAAAAAAACCGGCGACAAATTTCTTGGGCTTTTGAAATACGGCTAGCTTACTAAATTTCTTGCCAGTGTTAATAACAGCTTACAAAGAAAAGTAAGTTAAATAATAAAAAAAAAAAATCGACGTTAACGGCCCACAAACAAGCAGATGTTCGGATAGTGTCGTACTCAAGCTGTTTGCGAACTCTGCTCAAGCGCGTTCAGAGGTGAACGGAGTGGAGGACAGATGATGCAAGCGAACGTTCGTGCGGTCAGTCCGTATACCGGTGGCTTGTGATTCTCTTGCCAAGTGTCGGTGGCGAGTGAGTACTCTGGGGTTCTCGCTCGCCAGGCCCTTGTGTTTATAAAACGCTGCCCCCACCTACTCTTTGTGAATGGGCTGTCCTCGTGCAGACCGGGCACGTGCGTGAGCGCGCGTTCGATGCCTACTTTTGATTGGCTGGAAATTGAAGGGCGGTAAAAGCATGCAAATGATGTCTGCTGTCGCCACGTTCCACGTCTGAGAGGACTGCAGGTGAACGGGAATGGTGCGGAGGGAGAGAGAGAAGGAAAGAGAGAGAGCGGGAAGGTCGGGGGTGGGGTGGGGGGAGGGTTTGTGTATGTGTGTGGAAGGCAGGACGGAAGGGTTTGTGTGTGGGGGGGGGGGGGGGGGGGGGGGGGGGATGGGGGGGGGGAGAGGGGATGTGGTCAGGACAGGGGCAAACACGGGGGTGTTCGGGGAAATGAGACAGGAGAACTGAAATATCACTTGGCGTATGTCTGTCTGTCTGTCTGTCTGTCTCTCTCTGTATGTGTGTGTTGTGTTCGCGATGTGTGTGCATGTGCGTATGTGTGTGCGTGCATGCATATGCGCGCGCGCGCGCGCGCGCGCGTGTGTGTGTGTGTGTGTGTGTAAACTTTTCATTCATTCAAAGCTTTACACCTTTGAATTTCTTCGAGCTATGATTCAGAACAGAAAAATAACGTTCGATTTCTTCACTAAACGAATCCATTAGTGAACTTGAATTAGATGTGTTCAATAATCATTTTGACGCAGTCAGTTCTCTGATAGATCCGACCTTGACTTGCCTTTCCATCCTTTATTTTTTTTTTTTCATATTGCATTCCAGACTTTTCTGTTTATTCATTTTGTTCACACAGATGTAGAATCCGCGTCCAAATTATGCGTTCTCCCCTAATTCTAACATAGATCGGCCAGTGTTTTTATTATCATTTTTGGAGTTCAGTGATTTTTCATTCACCGACTCAAGAAAAGAAAAAAAAAAAAAAAACTTTATCACACTTCCTGTACACGGACATTTTCTCTCAATCATCAGCCAAAGAGAACACAACTCCCGTCATGTGTCCAGACATTTTCTCCCAGTTGCCGCCAACCCAAGAGAACATAACTCTACGTTATGCTTCCTGCAAACAGACAATTTTTCACAGAACGTAACCCTGTATTACGTCTCCTGCACACAGACACTGTCTGTCAGCCATGTCATTTCTTTTTCCTGTTTGCTTGATTTGTTCATTCTGCCTGTGGAAGACTTTGGGGTCGAGACGTCGTGGTCGAAACGCGCAGTCTTGTAATTCAACTTTATTCCTTTTTTGCTTCAGCTCTCTCAAACAGTCTGTCGAGTTTCAAACTAAAAACTGTTTACCTAAAAACTGGTGCAAAGCTCTGCCAGTGAACCTGAACAATATGACTGAGGAGAGAAAAAAAGGCATGCCAGAGATTGTCAGAGTTAAGGGTGAAGAATGATGAAGTGCGTCCCTTCTTCTCTCATTCAATGGGCAATGAATGCCGCTGCGCTCGTCACTACGTCAGTGAGTCACGAAATCTATCGGTCAGTGTGCACACGGAGGCGTGTGTTTCAATAACCCGCGAACTCAGGGATGGCTACTCTTTCATGTAAGTCTGTACAAAAGACAGTACTGCCTCAGTGGATCTGCGTCTGTTGACCAGTGGGCGCGGAAAAAGAATGTCAACTCCTGCATTTGAAACTGGGAGTTCTGTGTTTAATACCTAGGCTGTAACAGACTGTTATTCTCAATACGCATTATGGAATTCTGTCTGTTTGAGCTGTTACGGTGTCTCAAGGCTCTGTGTTGATTGTTTTGTTATTTGCACTGATATGGGGCTGTAATGGTACCGAAGTTATCAAACTTTAACTGAAGTATGGGTGTTAGTTGGTATTGCCGGGGAAAGACCGCTATGACCCGTGCTCTGTCAAAAACACCGCCAAGGGAAGTTTGTCAAGTGTGTGTGTGTGTGTGTGTGTGGGTTATACGGGGCCCCGATTCACCCCCATCCCCCCATTCCCTCCCCCCCCCCAACACACACACACATACAAGACAACTTCCCTTCAAATGACAGCCCCTTTCTGTCTGACAAATATTAAGGTCGGATTCGTAATCATGGGCAGTTCAGGTGCTGCTTTGGCATCTGCAGAACAGTAAGGTGTTTTTTTTCTGATTCAATACATTCTGACCCTAAAAGGAAAAACAATACCACGGAGAGAAAAACAGCGTTTGCAGGCGATGAAGGCGGCGTTGTCTTCGCCACCAACTTCTGAATGATTCCGTGCAAGATGACTGGCAGCGGCTTGTTTCAGTCTCAGGGACGATGGTTTACAGAACAGCGAGCGTACAAGAATTTGGTCAGTCGCACAGAGGGTGGATGGGTCGGACCACAGTGACGTTGGCTGTCTCCCTACCGGTGAGGTGGACACTGTAGTAGATGATGCCCTTCTGTATACGCAGCAGGAGAGGATAACACCATGTTTAGAATCTACCATAGTTTCTATCATAGAAGGGCAATTTACAATCTGTTACAGAAGGGTAATTTACAATCTGTCACAGAAGGATAGTTTAGATTACGTTAATTGTGGATTCTCTCCTACCGTGAAAGATAACTTTGCACAAAAATTGTACATAATTAGAATCCTGATACGGTCGGCTTTTGTTTTGTGAAGAAACATAAGGATTTTATGTGCACCAATTTCAGTCCCAGACGTCTCGACAGACCTTGTTTCTGTTTCGCTTCCTTTCGTTACATTCCCTGGCGTCAGCCAGGCCTGAGAGTATGTAGACATAAGTAAGGCGAGCCCGGAGGTTCGAACCGAACCATCCAAGAGCCTGCAACCTGAACCGTACTGTCGACTAGGACTATTCCAAGCACGCCAGGCAGCCGGAACTGGTGAATTACTAACAGACTGAGAATGAAATGTGGCCTGCACTGGTCAATCCATGGCGAAAGAAAAGTAGGGGAAAGTGGGGTAGACATTCTAAGATATCAACGTGGTACTTTATCTTCCAATAGTCCAGTAAAATGTCAGAGTCGGCGAAAGTTTTGAGATCTGATTTTTGTTCTGGCCTTTAGTCAATCCCAATGCTGGATATTGACCACTACTTTAGGTTGGACAATGAGCCTATTAGAAGAGCTCACTGACAGAGGGCAGAAAGTGTTGCAGGACTGCTCCCAGCTGGTTGGTTCGGCAGTTGAGGACAGTACTTCTCTGGGACCCACTCGCACCTTCGGGTTTATCTTTGCATCTCTTTCCTTTCTAGTTACCAGAACGAAGATCTCTACACCAGGAGTGTAAAGATCGTGCTGTAAATTGTCTCTCGTCAAAGTTATTAACGATCATGATAGTATGATCGTTTGTAAGTTGATAGGAAATCTCTTCCACATATTGATAGTATGATCGTTTGTAAGT
>JADBJO010000152.1:55965-70965 GCA_016801955.1 Conus betulinus
TTCTCGCGGTGGGTTAACTGCTCTCATAATCATTACCGTTGCCATCGCCGGTTTAGCCTTAAGGCATAATCGTTCTCCCGACTGTCCGCATGCACGTAGGCATTTTCTGCGCCGGTTTGTATGCCGGTGAGTGCGTACGTGCGCGCTTAATATCTATTGCGAGCTGTCCACCTGCATACATGTACTGGTTTTTTTTTTGTTGGTTTGTTCGTTCATTCGTTTGTTTGTTTTCCTATCATTTCCCATGCTCTCTGTTTTCTCTTCTCTTCTCTTCTCTTCTCTTCTCTCTCTCTCTCTCTCTCTCTCTCTCTCGTTCGTCCGTCCGTCGTCCGTGTGTGTGTGTGTGTGTGTGTGTGTGTGTGTGCGTGCGTGCGTGTGTGCGCGCGCGTGCGCGCGTGCGCGCGTGTGTGTGTGAGTGTGTGTGTGCATGCACATGCGCGCGCGTGCTTATATGCGTGCACGTGTATTATGTGTCATAGATCTTGCATTAATGTACTTATCAATGGTGACCCTGATGAGGATTGCAGGTTTTTTTGCATGGGTAGTGCATAGCTCAATTATAATCATTTACGCAACTTTTGGACCCATACATTATGTTATGGTGCTTCCACGACGCATCCCTGAAAAACGAAAAGCAAAAACCAAAACAAAAACAAACAAACAAACAAACAAACGAAGCAAAAAAAAAAAAACGCTTAACAGTTAGTGTTGTGGACGACCACAATACGTTTGCCTGTGTGCCATATTTTCATGGAGAAAAACGATTATGTTTGTATCTTTGTGTTTCTCATTGCCATCGGAAAAAAAATACAATTTCTGTAGATGAGTGTTCCCATTGTTGTGAACAGTATAACAGTACCTTTTTGTCTCTGTTCCTCATTATAATGCGGAAACCAGTTCTGTTGTATCTGTGTTTTACTTTTAGCCCTGGGTGGTGAGATTTCCACAGAGACATAGACTTGTGGTATTGTTCATTTGATGCCGAAGGTGGATGAACGCAATCAGACGTATCTATCTGTTGAGTCCGAATCAGCGGACAAAAGGCCTCTGAGCAAGCGATACGAATGAATCTATTAGCATGATGGACTTTGGATGGTCCTCATATGCTGCTAGCGAAGGATTTGAATTTTACTATCTAACGCCTGGGTCTTTTTATTTTCGTTTGTTTTGTGTTTGTTTGTTTGTTTGTTTGTTTTTCATCACCGTGTTCTTTGTCTTACAAACCATCCTCTCCCTCCCCCCGCCCCCCCCTCCCTCCCTTTTTTGTTGTTGTTGATAATCTCTCCAAAAGTCATTGTTAAAAATGACGGAGAGATTGTCAGCCTGCACTTGTTCTCCCCCCCCCCCCCCCTTCCCCAACCCATCCCACCCATTAGTAGTTTGTTCAACATGTTATTGTGGTCAGTCAGCAGGACATTGCGTCCCTTTGTGCGATTCAGGTAAGGCTGTTCTGCACAATGCTTAGCAGCTGTCAGCACTTATATGTGACTGGGTTGTTAAACAGTAGAGCTGTCTATTCCGATTGTCGGTACCTTTTGACGCCCCCCCCCCCCCCACTTCCCTCCCCCCCCCCCCCCTTGCATTTCACATGTACCCTCAAAGATTTCCTCCTATACTTCTTAAACTTTATCTACTGAATTAAATTTTTCAGCAACATATTTCCTTACAGCGTTTTCTTCTGGTTATACTTTCTACCCGTCGCTGATTACTTTGGGATGCCGCTGGATTCTGTTTTTTTTTTTTTTTTTTTTTGTAAACCCTGATCACGAGAAAACCAGAGAATTATAGTCTGTGGTATAATTCCGTTAAATGCCAAAGGAGAACCGGACTGCGACGGTTCCCGTATGTTGCTAATTATGGATTTTATCTTTATAATCTAAAGCCTTGGGGGGGGGGGGGGGGGGGGGGGGGGGGTTCATCCTCGTTTTCTATCCATCACAAACTCCGTCGACCCACCACGCCCCTCAATCGTTACAGAATCATTGTTGTGATGACGAAGAAATTGTTAGCATGTATCGTTCCCCCCTAACTAGTTTGCAGGCTGCACTTGTTTTGCCCCACTTTTGATTTGTAGTCTGCGTTTGTTTTGCCCCCCTACTACTGATGTGTTGTCTGCTCTTGTTTTCCCACTACTGACGTGTTGTCTGCACTTGTTTTTGTCCCACTACTGATGTGTTGTCTGCACTTGTTTTGTCCCACTACTGATGTTGTCTGCACTTGTTTTGTCCCACTACTGACGTGTTGTCTGCTCTTGTTTGTCCCACTACTGACGTGTTGTCTGCACTTGTTTTGTCCCACTACTGATGTGTTGTCTGCACTTGTTTTGTCCCACTACTGATGTGTTGTCTGCACGTTTTGTCCCACTACTGATGTGTTGTCTGCACTTGTTTTGCCGCACTACTGATTTGTCGTCTACACCCGCCCCCCCCCCCCCCCCCCACTACAAATATGTTTAACATACAAAGAAGTTCAGGCTAAAAAAAAAATTCCTCCGTACAATGACACGGAAAAATTTGTTTTAAAAAATCAAAGAACAAAATTTGTAAATGCATAAATGTCTTTGTTCAATGCTAAAGGAATCTTTTTCTTGCATTCTTAACATCATATTTTCTATGATTTTTTTTAAAGACTACTTGTCTTCCTATCAGTCATGTTTTCATTTTAAAGAAGCCTGTGCATACTGAAAGAAAATAGGCAATGCATCATTTGATAGTCAAACATATCAAACTAGTTCTCAGTGGGATTTTGTTCTCATTAACAGTGTGATGAATTCCTAAAAAATGTTTTTAGATCATTCTTCTTACGATAATTTACATTCTGTTATGCCATTTTATTTGTAAGACAATAGCAGCCTATGCTTAAGTGCAGAATGATGTGTATGCAGTATTAATAAAGAAATTAACAATTTATTGAAATCAAATAACTATTCTCTCTCTCTCTCTCTCTCTCTCTCTCTCTCTCTCTCTCAAGTATGGATGCACATACTTATCATGCACGCACGAACGAACACGTGCACGCACACGCACGCACGCACACACACACACACACACACACACACACACACACACACACACACACACGCACCCCACATGGTGAAATGCATCACGGCGACCAACAAACACTCCCAGATGCATGCTTATCAAATTTAACCCATCACGATGAGAACAAGAAAAAAAAAAGAAAGAAAAGCACAAAAATGATCTTCAAAATCCTCAAAAACCCCCCCCACATCCCCTGCCTCTCCCATAAACCCCATCCACCTACCCACCTACCCACCAACGCACATCCCTCTTCCCTCACAACTCCCTTCCCCTCTCCCACTCACGTTTAAGAAGCCGTAGGGGGACCAAAGACTCGCGCGTATCCACGTGACGTGTCGGACAAAAACACCTGGAAGACATGAAGAAGATCGTAGCTCTTTCCAATCACAGTGAGCCAAAAGAAAACCAGTGGGGGGGGGGGGGGGGGGGGGGGGGGGGGGGGGGGGGGGGGGGGGGGGGGGTTGGGAGGGGGGGGACCCTCGTTCATCTGCCATCGTTTGAATGTGGGGGGTAAAAAAAAAAAGAAAAAAACAGTTTGGTACACGAAGGAAGAGGCAGGTTAAAAGTTAATGATGTATAGAATCCCTGGCTTCCGTCATTACTGTCGAAAGAAGGAAAAAATGGCCTTGTTATGGCCGATTTGGGGCGTCAAATGTCTGCATCACCGGCGTCATGAAAGGAGACATTGTAGCAATGAAGATAATCATCATATCTCATGAATCAAGATTTTCATGTGATATCAATGAGGTTGTCTTATTTCATTTTATTCATTTCATTTTATTATCTGTTTTCCCTTTTTGGTTTTTGGTGAAGCGCAATACTGCCATGATGCCATGATTAAAGTAAAGATTTCTTTTGACAGTATCAGTCTATTGTCGGACCATGTGTTTTGTAAGAAACAAAAAGGTAATATTACCAATCGTTTGCCACGAGCATGACATTTAGAATGTGAATGAAGATGATAATTATGTTAATCTTTTTCCGTTTAGGGATTGAAGTAAAGCACATGTGTGCGGGTCGCAATGACCTATTTCATTCCTAATTGTGGTCATCATACTGGAGCAGAAAACAAAAAATAAAATCTAACAATACATTTGAATTACATTATGATTAAAAACAATGACTCTTTTCAACAAGTCAAGCAGCATACAGACTTTTGAAGACGATTGTTTGTCCATACCCAAGTTATAAAACATCCTGGAGAAATGAATTATTGGGTGCCTGACTGACTGATACTCGTCTCCGTGTTCGTGCAACCAGCCATCTGTCGGGTGATCATTGATGAGAACGTGTTCAGTGCTTACGACCACCCAGGGCGTTAGGACAGGGGGTGGACATGCCCATATTTGCTGACGTTTGACTGCTGGCTCGTTACCTTTGTTCTCGCGCCTTTAATCTCGGCAGGAGCAGACTGTGAGAGGAGGGAGAAAAGGGGCTGGGAAGAACTGGGGTATGAAATGTACATGGAGGTACTTAGGTTTTGAATATCCTTCTCGTTTTCCGTACGAAAAAAAGGTTTATTGGGGTGTCTGAGGCAGACCTGTCTACCTCCTCCCCCTCCCTCCCCACCTCCTCCTTCCGCGACCACCCACCTCCAGATTTTTTTTTTTCCTTTTGCATGGTGAGAGATGCCCACGCATCCCTTCCCCCCTCATCTCTCTCCCCCTCCCTCTACTTCCCGTCAGTTTTTAGGTATGATCTAGAATATGGAAAAAAAAAAATTCTGCAGCCTCACTACCCCCGCGTTCTCCTCACCCCTCCTCTTTCAACCTCCGCCACCAGCTTCTCCACCCCCCCCCCCGCCCCACCCCACTCTTATCCACCCCCTGTCCAAGGTCTTCACCCCCTCTTACCGACATCCTCCCCCACACCCTTCTTCCACCTCCTACCCATTTTCGAAGTGATCACCCCCTGGCCGTAAGACGAAAATGAATTCGTGCAGCTTTCATTTTTACAGCAGTTGTGTTGTTTGTTTCTGTCTTCTCTTTCTATGCCACTTCTACGGCACGGGGGCTCCCACGCCGCCCATCCCAGTCCTACGTCCACAGCCACAGCATGGCTTGTTACGCCACCAGTAATTCACTTCAAGTCGGCAAAAGGCAACCCACCAGAGAAGGCACTGCACTGCTGCTGAGTCACCTCTGTGGTGTTCCAGTGGTATTGAAGCTGTTCATTCACCCAGTGGGCTCTGTGGATGGCAGAGCAATGAAAGTGCATTGGTTTTTCATCTCAGTTCTGTCACACAGCCGAGCCGAGGGATTGCCATTCTTTGTTGCCTTTGAGTTGTCCCTTCAGCAGAGGAGTTCGAATGTACAATTCAGCTTTTTTTGGTTTAGCATATTGGAATTCAAAAGGTTAATCACTTTTAGGTAGTCAAGAGGCATAATGGATATTTCCTCAGAGTACTGATGATAAATACATGCATAACAGTCATCATCATCATCATCATCATCATCATCATCATCATCATCACCCATCATTGTCGAAGTCGTCGTCGACGTCGTCGTCGTAATTACGGGTAGAAGAAGAAGAAGAAGAAGAAAGAAGAAGAAGAAGAATTGTATGACTAATAATCTAGTAGTAGTAATAATAGTAGTAGTAGTAGTAGTAGTAGTAGTAGTAGTAGTTGTGGTGGTGGTGGTGGTAGTAGCTGTAGTAGTAATCATTTCAGTATCATTATTATCATCATGATTGCTGTTGTTATCAACATTATTATTATCATTATCATTGAGAACATTGGCGCTCAAAGAACAATGAATCACTACATAATAGATAAACGAATGGGGTCCTGCACGTAATTCCTCGTGACATAACTGGAAAGTTCATTTTGCTAGCAGTAATTAGGCCTACCTGTCATGTTGCTGTAAAACAAATCTTCAATTAATCAGTGTACATTGACCGTAAAATATAACACATTTCCGCTTTTCCACCTTCATTGTTATTTAACACCAGAATTACACTGTCGAGTAATGCTTATCTCTGTGCTTCAATAGGTCACTTTGTTTTGGATCAAGCTGGGCGTGGATAGATGATTTTAGACAAGTTGGGAAAGTTGCTGAGCACAAAGGAGGAATGTTTGTGTAACGTGCAAAGTGGAGCAAGGAGAGTGAGGGTGGGTGAGTACTTGTGCGTTTCATGTGTGTGTGTGTGTGTGTGTGTGTGTGTGTGTGTGTGTGTGTGTGTGTGTGTGTGTGCGTGTGTGTGTGTGTGATGGATACATACCAACGTCAGTTTACTGAGTAAGTGTCCCCCATGGTATATAACTAATGAAGTCTAGAAACACTTTTTGCTGATGAAGTGTTAGTGTTGCTGGTTCAATATCTGACAGTTTTTTTGTTTTTTTTTTTTTTTTGGGTCTCCCTCCTCATAAATGCACATTGTTCATAATGATGATGACGACAATAATACTAACAACGACCATGTTGACGACGATAACAATTATAATTCGGACCAGAAGAATGCTTCTGTCGTTTCTCGGTCTCTGTTTCTGCCTCTCTACGTCTTAGTCTCCCTTTTTGCTTTGTTATCTCTCTCTCTGTCTCTGTCTCTGTCTGTCTGTCTGTCTGTCTGTCTACTTAGGTAAAGTTTTTGCTGTTGCCATTAGCACGACATCAATTTCTTGTTCTATATTTTGATGATAAACATATACTTTTAATGAACGTGGTTATTATCAGAATATTTTGGTGGTGGTGGGGGGGGGGGGGGGGGGATTATAATGGATCCTTAACTCTCTCTCTCTCTCTCTCTCTGGAGGAGAAAGTGTTTAGCAGGGGCGTGCGTGCGTGCATGCGTGTGTGCGTGCGAGCGTGCGTACATGTGTATGTGTGTGTGTATGTGTGTGTGTGCGCGCGCGCGCATGTGTGTGTGTGTGTGTGTGTGTGTGTGTGTGTGTGTGTGTGTGTGTGTGTGTGTGTGTGTGTGTTACAGAAATGACAATCGACGGTAGAGCAACCGAGAAATGACAAGTGACGATAAATGGATTCCTCCTCTCCACCCCCCCCCCCCCCCCCCTCCCAACCCCAACTCCCTCCGCTACACCCTCCCATCCCCCGCTCCAGTCCTTTCACTCTCATGCTTTACGTCATCCTCGTGCTCAAAGACCCCCGTTAAAAGTATGTGCAGTCTGGGGGCAGGTGACAAAACGAACAGACCCAAGGCTGATGGAAAGGCAAGACAACACACTCCATCAACGGACAGTCCTCTCTCTCTCTCTCTCTCTCTCTCTGGCTGTCTGTCTCTCTCCCCCCTTTCCGCTCTCTCTCTCTCTCTGTCTCCCCTTTCCACTCTCTCTCTCTCTCTCGCTCGCTCTGGCTGTCTGTCTCTCTCCCCTTTCCGCTCTCTCTCTCTCTCTCTCTCCCTTTTCCACTCTCTCTCTCTCTCGCTCGCTCCCCCCCCCCCCTTCTAGTCTCTCTCACTCCTTTTCTCTCTCTCCCTCTCTCTCCCCTTTCTGCTCTCTCTCTCTCTCTCTCTCTCTCTCTCTCTCTCTCTCTCTTTCTGCTCTCTCTCTCTCACTCTCTCACTCTTTCTCTCTCTGTGTCTCTTTCCTCTTTCTGCTGTCTCTGTGTCTCTCTCCTCTTTCTGCTCTCTCTCTCTCTCTCTCTCTCTGTCTGTCTCCTCTTCTCTCTCTCTCTCTCTCTCTGTCTGTCTGTCTGTCTGTCTCTCTCTCTCTCTCTCTCTCTCTGAGTGCACAGCGGAAAAAAGTACTTAAAGAACTTGCTTCCTTAAATATTAATCAGCAGATCAATTTGGAATGGGATCAACTACCTGCGTAATGAAAAATATCCATGATGAATGAACGCATCGTAGAGAACTTTTCCTGTCTTCTCACAAAAACGTGCACCCATTTTGATAATGTTACAAAATCAACAATGAAATTCGACAGATCTGTTAAACGGCCTAAAATGTATATCAATTTTATGTGACTCATAATGTCTATTCGTAATGCACACAAGACGGTAATTTATTTATATATATCTTCTTGTGGATTAGACGGCAAACTTCTGAAACTTGAAGCTCCATTGATTTCTGAAATATTTGCCTACATTTACAACCAACAAATCAGTGAAAAACTATTTCCAAAATCCGTTATCTTTTTAAAGTGGTATCACTTTACACACATCAGGTGACGCTTCTGATCTTCATTCTTAACGGTCGACTCTTTCTTGTTTGTGTTAATATAATACCTTTAGAGATCACGTAAGAAAATAATCCTCGGTAATTTTGACAAATTAAGCGTGTTTCATCCAAATTAGTATGGGTTTGGGAAACCTTTCTCGCCACACCCGGTTTACCGACGCAGCAGACAATGGCTGCCAGTGTGAATGACAACGAATCTCGATTTTGATGAAGGTGGCACATTCACCTGAAAAGCGGTTCTGATATGTGTTTTGACTCTGTTCAGCTAATTTTAGCAACAGCAGCATAAAATTTGGCAGTCTTGTGTAAAAAATGGCTGATCTTTTCAATCCAGGTGCTCAGAATGTGATTTGAGGACATCTTATGGCTGAAATGATGCATTTTGATAAAAAAAAAAAAAAAAAATTTTTGGAAATTACCGATTTATCCGATTTTTTTGCAAGAATTCCCTGAGCTTGATAAGTCTGGGGGATTTGGGTTTATTAAAATATGTTTTAAATTACATATAGATCTGCCTCCTGAACCACAATTTTCTCTGATTATATTATAAAAAAAAAATTGCACACATCCAAATTTGGTTAAATTTTTTTCATTTTTCAAAATTTGTCAGCTTGTGTATGTGTGTGTGTGTGTGTGTGTGTGTGTGTGTGTGTGTGTGTGTGTGTGTGTGTGTGTGTGTGTATGAAACACACTATTTGGAGGCTCAGGAGCCAGCTACAGGTGTCCTCAGACTGTGTGCAAAATTTGGTGTCAATATCTCCAGCCATTATTGAGATATCCTTGCAAAACCATCATGAACACCCCGATTTTCTCTAACTTTTTCAACCGTAAAATGAACACGATTAACATAATGAACACAAGCATGCAGACACTAACCAGTCATCCTGAGGGCTATGAGCCCCTGCAAGGTAGGGAAACCCCTCCCTCTGTGCCTGTACTTCATCCTGTTAAGTCTCTGCTGCCCCTTCTCAATTCTGGCTTGATGGGTTGCTGCTGATGAACCTGTGATCCACCGTGATTCAGTGTGCATGCGTGCATGTGTGTCTCTTGCCATGTTCTAAATGCATCTGTGTATATTGTCTTCTTGGCCCAAGAGTCACAGGACTTACAGACTTTACTTCTTGTCCCACTGTCTAACACCTTTCCTGTTTTACACCCTATGACACTAGCAGCACCTACTTTTGAAGAATGTCCCGGCGTCATCAAGGTGCCGTCTGATGAGACATCGATGTCACGCACCTGAACACCAGGTACAGGATCTGCAAGCTTGTATTCCTCCTCAGCAGCCCTCTTCATTGAATCTGCTTGCACTTGAGAAGCTGCAGTCTTGATTGTTTGATTTATTATGCGATAGGAGCTTTCTTGGACAGGAGGAGGCAAGTTCATCACACCGCGGAAAGTTCGCAAGTCTGAACGCCCACCCCCAACACACCGCATCGCAAACACTGAACGTCTGTTTAAAAGAATAATTTTCTAAATTGTTGACTTGAATTGTTTCACAATTTGGAAAAATATTCTGGTTATCACAGCCTACAGTTTCACAATGGAATACAAAGTGTGATCCCAGACATTGTCTCTTTACTTCAAGAAGTTGAATTGGCATGTGACATACTGAGCACACAGCATATGACATCAAATTTTGATTATGAATGTCCATGTCAACAATCCTATTCCCACTCACCCCCCTTCAACATCAAAATCAAATTCATTCACACCACCAGTCTCTTTCTTGCCACCATCGAAAACTTTGAAACTGTCAGAGAGTTTACGAGCACTGGAAGTGGGCGTGGCATCCAAATCTGATGTAGAAGAAGTCGATAGTTCTTCGTTTGAATCACTTATTTTATCGTCTGCTACACGTGCCTTCTTTACTACACCAATCGAGTCTTGGTTGCCATGAAACTTTCGCTTTTTTGGCCGATATCCTCGATGTTTTTTACCTCCAGGCATGATAAACCTATAATTCAACTATCACCTATCGATATCGTATCGGTTACCTCACAATATTTGAAGAAATAAATGTAAAAAATTACCCCTGAACCGAAACTGCGCCACAGATGCGTTTGTCGGAAGTGTACTAACCGAGAAATCAAGGGAGGCGTCATTATTTGCAGCAAGGAAGGGACTGGCTCATTATTTTTAGTCGGTAACTGATCGCTGTTTCAGCGTCAGTTTTGGACAAAATTTTCATTCGACCACCTCTAAAAAAGTGAAATTTCTCATGTAACGGAGAGGAATATCGCAAAACGGTTTTCAGAATTGGAAAATTTCAGTCATTTTTCTACAAGAAAAGTCAATCAGTTTGTCAACATGTGAAAAAAATGGTTTTTTTTTTTTGTCAATTTTCAGGTGTATGTGCCACCTGAAACATTTGATAAATAGACAACGAACAAGTAGGATAACTCTTGCACCCATTATGAAATACTTATATGCCCGTCACACCAAATGAATGCTACTTTCGATACCAAATCGCCAAGCACAAATGCCAACACTGAGCACATTGTCTCTCTCAGGCGATTTGGTGTCACAATTAGTATTCGTTTGGATTGATAGGCGTTTAAACGATTTCATCATCATGAGAGCAAGAGTTACCTTACTTGTTCGTTATTTACTGTTCAGTTTAACCTGCCTCATTTAAGATTTCGTTCCAAAGTACTTGATGTTATTGACCACTCTTTGCTTCTGTACAACGTATATCGTGAAATTTAAATTCAAGAAAGCCTGTTTTTATTTATGGGCTCTTGTGTTCCTTTTTTTTTTTTTTTTTGCTCTCAAGCATGATGTTCCTCAAAGTTAGTCTCAGGATTCATTCTTTTCTCACTGAAATCTATGACCTACTTTTGTTTTGAAGGGCGCTTTGTGGCGTGTTCACAGAACACACACTGGTATTTATACGTGCGATTCCAAAGCAGAACAAGTGTCTTAAATCAAACATGAGACGATAATAACAACAAAAAAAAGCGATAAATTATTCTAATACCCCCACCACCCCTGTCCTCATCTCTCTATAATACCGACAAAGTTGTTATAAAAAATAGACTGCCATGAACTTTTAAGAGTGGGTAGTGATAATAATCTATCATGATCAGAACAAATATTGAAAACTACCCTAAAGAAGATATGCAGGATGCAAAATTGAGCACTTTTAGAATCCCGTTCTCGTAAAGCATTTTTTCATATTTCCATCGAATTCTATGTAAATTTTGCACTTATGACTTGGGATTCTGGAGGTGATCATACTCTCAAATCAGTATTTAGTCTTCACACGCGAGCTATCAAATTAGTTGAGTGAAAATATCCAAGATGAACATATTTCATTTTAGGACAATTGACGCGATTTATGGTCCATAATTTTGAAAAGCATCGACTCGAGGAATATGATAGTTTTGCGATAATGACCTTTTTTTTTTTTTTTTTAATCTAACGTATCCGAATCAATTTCAATGCTAAGACAAACTTATTTAGTTCCAATAGTCCTTTATCAGCGCTTCTGTTAATATTATTCGTATTGTTTCTATCTACCTACACTTGTTTCCTGTTCCATACGGATTTATAACAGTCATTCTGCGAAGTTTGAAAGAAAATCTTCGGTGGATTGGGTAAAAAATACCCATAAATAAAGTGATTTTGACAAAATAAGTGAGCTGAGAATCACCACCCAACCAGAGAAATAGTTGTCTTCTTATTCAAATTCTGAAGTAATTTTCACGTCGGCACATTTTTTTTTCTGAATAGCTTATATTTGAACAGTATTTCAAATGTACAGTTAACATTATTTCTAAAATGATTAACATTGGTTATTTCCACAACAGAGGCAGTCCATATAAACCACTGTGCTCTTTCTGCGTCTCCAAGCACGTTTTTTTTTTTTTTTTTTTGTTTTTGTTTTTGTTTTTTTACCTCAAAATTCAAATTTAACATCATTTACCATCAATTGTGTTTACAATACAAGTCTCAAATGACTTGTGTCCTGCCAAAAGAAATTCGATGTCATCGGCATACTGAGAAAGTTTACGTTCAACATCATTAACGGTAACACCATGGAGAGACCCCCATTTTCGCGAATTATTATTGCTGTTATCTCTACACACCAAACGAATAAGCATGGCGATAGTGGGTCACCTTTTTACATCCTGGTTTCACGCTAAACCAGTTAAATACTTAGCTGTTTCAAAGGACGCACTATGTAATAATTTTGTTAAACGATTCTACCCTTTAACATATTCATTATGGTAAACCCAATGCTTTCAAAACCCCAAAAGAGGGATGTCCAAACAAACTGAATCGAACGCTTTCTGTTGTTTAAAGTTCAACAAAGGCCTAGGCAGATGTGTTCGTCGACTTAGGCAATTGTTTCATAAATGTCCATATGCTGTCCTTTATTTACTTTTTTTCATGATAGGTCTTGCTTATCCTTATAGTCAGTAAGATTAGGCTAAAACATTTTTGATCGGTTGGTTTGCGTGACTGCTCGATTTGGCATATAACATTTCCCTCTGAAAACGTTCTCTCTCACCAAAATTGGAGATTTGTTTCCTTTACCAAAGTCTGGAGATTTGTTTCCTTTACCAAAGTCTGGAGATTTGTTTCCTTTAGGTGTATATTCATTAATTCCACGCCTTTGAAGTCATAAAAGCTCCCCTTATCTAAATCCATTACTTATTGCTCTGGCGACCGGGCTCCCTAATTTACTCACAAAATTTACAAATTCAGCAATGAATTAATCAGAACTTACCTACTCTCGTGGTTTCTTTTTTTTTCTGTCCCAACCTCTGCGCCACCTCAGAGGCGATGCACCCACGCCGCTCATTCCGACACCCCATCCACAGCCACAGCCTGGTCGGCCCCGCCACAGCCCCGGCACCGGCAACCCACAGGGAGCAGTCAATGTCAAGTCGTCAAGAGGCAACCCACCGGAGGAGACACTGCACTGCTACCGAGTCACTTCGGTGGTGTTCAGTGGCGCCTGTTCTGATCTAACATATGCAGGACACCACCTACAAAGCCCCCTACTGATGACAATAATTACTTAGTCGCGGAGCCGGCGTGAGTGAGCTCTCCCTCCGGAGGGCGCCACCACGTCCGTTCAACGACAGCCCTCATGGACTCGCCGATGCCGGTAACCCGGACGGAACCAAACCAAGGCCACAGACGTGGAGAGGACATCGAAATTGAGGTCACCATGAGAGCAGGGCATGAAGGGCCACAGAATTTGAGGCCTTTTTTTAATGCTGATCGATGAGAATGGGATGATGATTAAGATGATGCTACAGATTTCCATTTCGGTCTGAGACTACATGACAAGGCTGTACTCTATGCTTCCTTTCATAATATATCCCGGCGTCAACCAGGCCCGAGAGATACAGGTACCTGCAGTGTTGGTCAGGAAATTTGTGCAAAACTCTCAGAGACGCATCCATTAAGTGGATGAAACTCGACTGTGTGGTCCCAGTCGGTTACTCTCGTGGTTCTGCTGGAACCATTTAAACATTTCAGTATCCTTGAGAGAGAGAGAGAGAGAGGAGAGAGAGAGAGAGAGAGAGAGAGACAGACAGACAGACAGACAGGACAGAGGAGCCAGAGGCATGTTGAGGCAACAAAACACATGTCGTAGAAAAGACGATCTTCTGAAACCAAGTACCGCCATTATATATATATATATATATTATATATATATATATATATATATATATATTATATATATATATATATATATATATATATTCTGAGCGAGGTTACTTTATCGATTTCAAAAGAAGCACAGATGGCGGATACAACCAATTTTTTTCCCCCGAGCAATAAATCGATTCGTAAAGGCACTGCAATGTGTTTGAAACGTCACGTGCTTTTTGCTTCGTCACGTTCAAACCCTAAGCCCACAAACACTTCCTTGCTCCTGTGAACACGGGAAATCGCCTCTTACCACCTGCCCGTCACCTCGGATAATTCATGCTAGACAGCAGCTATCTTGCAATGGCGGTCTGTTTTATTAGGTACAATTAGTCTCGTAACACCTAAGGGCTCATTTTGTTTTTCTTTTTGTTTTCCTAATGTCGATTTTCTCTACATTTCCGCAAGCACATGTCTGGTTTAGATTTCAGTTTCTTTTTTTTTTCTTAGTTTCTGAGAGTCTACCTACGCATGTACAAATGCACAGACACACATTTCATTGTATGCCTGTATTCATGTACGCATGCATGCGTGCTTGTATGCATATATGTATGTGTATGTATGTATGTTGTATGTATGTATGTATGTTGTTGTATGTATGTATGTATGTATATATGCATGTATGTATGTATGTATGCGGGTATGTATGTATGTATCTATCTATATGTTAAGATAGATAGACAGACAGATACATAGATGGATAGAGAGACACACAGACAGACAGAGAGACAGCTAGATATATAGATAGATAGACAGCTAGATAGATAAATGTGTGTATGTAAGAAAGAGAGGGGGGGGGGGGGGGGGGGGGACTTGAATGAGGTGGAGACATCTACACAGTGAAATAATAAAAAGAAAAAAAAAAAAAAAAAGGAGGAGAATTATGGTTCCATTTTCGAAACATTGACAAGCCCCCCCCCCCCCCTCCCCCCCTACCCCCCCCCCCCCCCCCCCCCCCCCCCCCCCCCCCCCCCCCCCCCCCCCCCCACCCCCCCGTCCTATCCCCGGCCTCTTCCGTATACCCCACCCACGCACCCACCTTCCCACCTTTCTCCTCCCACAGCCCCCTTTCCCTCTTCCACTCACAAGACATGGGGGGGGGGGGGGGGGGGGGGGGTCAAAGGCTCGCCTATGATACATCCACGTGACGTGT
>JADBJO010000152.1:75965-77369 GCA_016801955.1 Conus betulinus
TTACTTATATATACAATCTCTGCATTTCTAAAAATCAGTTCCCCAAGGCTTTTAAAATTGCTAGAGTAACGCGATCTACAAAACAGGGTGATCACACCGATCCGTCTAACTACAGGCCATTTCTATTCTGTCTGTACTGTCTAAACCCATTGGAAAACCCATCTAAATAAACATTTCTCGATCACTTCAATTCTTTCAATTTATTTCATCAGGACCAATCCGGTTTTAGGGCAAATCACTCGTGCCAAACAGCATTGACAAACCTAGTTGATCAATGGCTTACTAATATAAATAACGACAAAATTACAGGTGTTCTCATGGTAGATTTCATGAAAGCCTTTGATGTTATTGATCGCAATCTTCTTCTTAAAAAAACTAAAGGTATACAACTTATCAGAGAATTCGTTAGAACTCCTATCTTCATTTCTTTCCGATAGAAAGCAAATGGTCTCAGTAAATGAATCTGTATCTCCTACATTATCCATTAGTCATGGTGTGCCTCAAGGGTCAGTACTCGGACCTATCTTATTTCCATATATATAAACGATTTACCTCTATTCATTGATAGTCTCTGTGAAATGTTCGCTGATGACACCACAATACACTGTAGTCATAAAAAAAATTGAAAAAATATATTTGCCAGTTTACAAGAAAGTATAAACAAATTAATCACATGGTCTGAGCTCAATCACATGTGTCTCCATCCTCAGAAAAACGAAGTACTTGATAATAACCACCAGACAAAAGCGTCAAAAATATTTTACGATTCCCTATCTCTTTGTATAAATAATGAAATAGTTGAAGAAGTTGATCATCATAAAGTCCTTGGTGTCATTGTAGACAATAATTTGTCATGGTCTTCTCATGTCACAATGCTTTGCAAACTTCTATCTCAAAAGATTCACCAGCTTTCAAAACTAAAATTTTTCTTAGACCAACATTGTCGTAAGCTGTTTTTTTTTTACTTCGTACATTGAATCTCATTTGAATTACTCTTCTACATTGTGGGATTCAGCCAGTTATAAACGTATTAAAACCACTCTTCAGTCTTCACAGACGGGCTGTGAAACTCATTCTTCTCAAATCTACAACTGTAACTCCTCTGATTATAAACGTTTAGACATTTTGCCTCTAAAATGGAAACTCATTTATAACAAAGCAATTTTCATGTTTAAGATAATGTCCAATAATGCACCACCAACTTTGAAAAATAAATTTAAAACAAACCTGATTCGCAATGTCAGAAAGGTTCAGATACCCCTACCGAGGATTGATCTTTTAAATCTAGCCTCATTTACTCCGGTGGTTGTTTGTGGAACGACCTAGTGTCTTCATTTAATGTAATTTCGAGTCTAAATGTTTTCAAAAAACAATACTTCTCATATCTGATGCTACGCTTCCTAA
>JADBJO010000152.1:85328-92828 GCA_016801955.1 Conus betulinus
CCGTAATTGAACGCGCTTTCAGGGCGTAAGACATGTACGTACCCAAACTTCGAGAGAGAGAGAGAGAGAGAGGAGAGAGAGAGAGAAGAGAGAGAGGGAGAGAGAGAGAGAGAGAGAGAGAGAGTAGAGTACTTAAAAGGTGAATATTGCATGACTTAAAAAGTAGATTAAAAGAAGAACTATTGAGTATACCGTGTAGGGAAAAAACTATCCCCGAATATCTATAAGCATTAATACAAGGCCATTATGTCCACCGTCATAAAACAACCTCTCCCTGACGCTTCAATACCCTCCCTTGGATAACACTATTTTTTTGTTCCTTTTGATCTAATTAACTTTCAGTTTAGCTAGAAGCAGCAGCCCATTGTGAGCTGTTTAGCTGTGTGTGCAGACCTACATAGTCTGTTTAGCTGTGTGTGCAGACCTACAATAGTCTGTTTAGCTGTGTGTGCTGGCCTACAATAGTCTGTTTAGCTGTGTGTGCTGGCATACAATAGTCTGTTTAGCTGTGTGTGCTGGCCTACAATAGTCTGTTTAGTGTGTGTGCTGGCCTACAATAGTCTGTTTAGCTGTGGGTGCAGACCTACAATAGTCTTGTTTAGCTGTGTGTGCTGCCTACAATAGTCTGTTAGCTGTGTGTGCTGGCCTACAATAGTCTGTTTAGCTGTGTGGTGCTGGCCTACAATAGTCTGTTTAGCTGTTGTGTGCTGGCCTACAATAGTCTGTTTAGCTGTGTGTGCTGGCCTACAATAGTCTGTTTAGCTGTGTGCTGGCCTACAATAGTCTTGTTTAGCTGTGTGTGCAGACCTACAATAGTCTGTTTAGCTGTGTGTGTTGGCCTACAATAGTCTGTTTAGCTGTGTGTGTTGGCCTACAATAGTGTGTTTAGCAGTGCTGGCCTACAATAGTCTGTTTAGCTGTGTGTGCAGACCTACAATAGTCTGTTTAGCTGTGTGTGCAGACCTACAATAGTCTGTTTAGCTGTGTGTGTTGGCCTACAATAGTCTGTTTAGTGCTGTGTGTGTTGGCCTACAATGTCTCTGACATCAAAATACAACGTCAGCCAACAAAGAATATAGAGAGCTCAAAAGCATCAAATGACAGCAAAGCACAATGTCTTCCATTATTTACAACATTCATTGCGAGTTGGCAATGAAACAGAGAAATGAAGCAGGACTGCATGCATCACCTTGTTTCACTCCACTTGCACAATGCATGTAGTCTGTCAAAGGAAAGCACTGCAGCGAACTCCTAGCTCTTACAACGTCATACATGCATCTTATGCATCTGTTTCCAACGTCATACATGCGTGATTGATCTGTTACAACGTCATACATGCGTCTTATGCATCTGTTATAACGTCATACATGCTTCTTATGCATCTGTAGAGTTTCTCTTTAATACCATTCTTTTCAAAAACCAGAATTAGCCATAGAAGAATTCTGTTCATAGAATCAAAAGCTTTTTTTTTTTTCAAAATCTATGAAAGTGATATAAAAAAAATTAATTGCATGAGAATTGTTTTTGTACAAGAGTGAAGATGTGGTCGTCAGTTGAATAATCTTTTTTTCAAAACCGGTTTGATAATTACTCCACTTTGTTCTTCTCTACCCACTCTTGTAATCTACTGTTTATGATAATCCCAAAACAACGTACTACATACATTGCAGTTGGGATTATTGGCATCACCCTTCTTAAAAAGAGGCAAACTTATCGATTCAGTCCGGCTGTCCGGATAGACACCATCATCAGAAACGTGTATCATTCACGCTGAGAAGACAAGGCATGGCCTGTACAGGAAGAGGTTTGAAAAGAATCACCAGTAATTCTGCCTGGGCCAGCTGCTTTGCGATTCTTCACCTTTTTGAAATGCTCACAATAGTTCTTCTTTAGTGATAGATCGGTTCATGATGCTGCATCCGTAAACACATATCAATGTACAGCGACCTTCAAAGTCCATTGAGAATACACACATCTAGAACAGCGCACACATTCAGTAAAAAAAAAAAAAAAAAAAAAACAAAAAAAAAAAACAAAAAAAAAACCCAACCTCAATGATTATTCCTAATACTGTCTTCAGAACTATGATTAAAGCTAAGAGCGTGACTATGGTATTGATCATCAGAAATATTAATTTAATCCCTTAAACGTTCTTCAAGCATGCCAATTCCACTATCAAAGTCGGCATGAGTATAACCAGGAGAAGACTCTGGTGGAACATATGCAGGATGTTGTAATACATCCCTGCCCCATTCCAAACACTTTTTCATCAGTCAAAAATATACAAAAGTTGGAACAAGACACATCAAATAGATTTAAGAAAGGGAACTAATCCGTTACTAATTAAGCAAGCTATCCCTCCTGATCGCCAAGAGAGACAGACAGAGACAGACACAGACAGACAGACAGACAGACAGACAGACAGACAACAGAGACACACAAGGAAAACTGAGACAGAGAGGAGAGGCCAGATGGATTATCAACATATTGGGAACTGGCCAAAGAAAGTGATATATGGTTCCCAGCAGCTGGTGAGAAAAAAAGAAATCTTAAGAGGGGAGAAAAATGGCTGAGAGGGGGAGGGGGGGGGAGGGAAGAGAGAGAGAGAGAGAGAGAGAGAGAGGAGAGAGAGAGGAGACAGACAGACAGAGAGAGACAGACAGACAGACAGACAGACAGACAGACAGATAGACAGACAACGGACTAACAAAGGAAATAAAGAGACAGAGGAGAGACAGTGTTTAAACGTGAGGCCGATGGCTCATCGACTGCTGGGATAATGAGGAACTGGCCAAAGAAGTGATATATAGTTTCCAGCAGATGGTGAGAGAGCAAAAGAACCTTAAGGAGAGAGAGAGAGAGAGAGAGAGGAGAGAGAGAGGGGGGGGAGAGAGAGAGAGAGAGAGATGAGCGAGAGAGTATATATATGTGCGCGAAGAGTATATATATGTGTGTGTGTGTGTGTGTGTGTGTGTGTGTGTGTGTGTGTGTGTGTGTGTGGGTGTGTGTGTGTGTGTGTGTGTGTAAGTGCGCGCGTGTGTTTGCATTATGTGAGAGAGACAAAGAGAGAGAGAGAGGGAGAGAAAGAGGGGGGAGGGGGAAGAGGAGAAGGAGGAGGAAAGGAAAATCAAGAAGTAGAAGAAGTAGACCGCAGACAAGTAGGTCAGCGCTATCACGCCATTCTGTGCAGTAGGTCAGTGGCGTCACGCCATTCTGTGCAGTAGGTCAGTGGTGTCACGTCATTCTGTGCAGTAGGTCAGTGGTGTCACGCCATTCTGTGCAGTAGGTCAGTGCTGTCACGCCATTCTGTGCAGTAGGTCAGTGCTGTCACGCCATTCTGTGCAGTAGGTCAGTGGTGTCACGCCATTCTGTGCAGTAGGTCAGTGGTGTCACGCCATTCTGTGCAGTAGGTCAGTGGTGTCACGCCATTCTGTGCAGTAGGTCAGTGGTGTCACGCCATTCTGTGCAGTAGGTCAGTGGTGTCACGCCATTCTGTGCAGTAGGTCAGTGGTGTCACGCCATTCTGTGCAGTAGGTCAGTGATGTCACGCCATTCTGTGCAGTAGGTCAGTGATATCACGTTTTGTTTATGTGCAGTAGGTCAGTGGTGTCACGCCATTCTGTGCATGAGTCTAACAGTGGTTTCACGCCATTCTGTGCAGTAGGTCAGTGATGTCACGCCATTCTGTGCAGTAGGTCAGTGGTGTCACGCCATTCTGTGCAGTAGGTCACACACACGGTGTCACGCCAGAGTTCTGTGCAGTAGGTCAGTGGTGTCCCTACGCATTCTGTGCAGTAGGTCAGTTTGTCACGCCGTTCTTGCAGATGAGTAGGCAAATAGTTACCCCACGCCACTCTGTCCAGTAGTGCAGTGATGTCACGTCATTCTGTGCAGTAGGTCAGTGCACGTCACGCACGCACGCACGCACGCACGTAGGCACAGTGGTGTCACGCACACACTGTCGGCTCTCACAGAGTGGTGACTCACGCCATTCTGTGACCGTAGGCCAAATGTCAGCCAACAGAGTGCAGAGAAACATTGATAAGTCTGTCAACAGTCAAAGTAACACATTGATATGACTGTCTAACTCTGTGAAAGATGATAAGACTGTCAACACACAGATTGATAGCACTGTCAACAGAGAAACATTGATAAGACTGTCAACAGAGACGGCATTGATAAGACTGTCAACACAGAAACATTGACAGCACACACAACACACACACACGTCGGCTGTCAACAGAGAAACGATTGACGACCGTCCACGCAGAGAAGGATGATAGGACTGTCAACAGAGAAACATTGACAGGACTGTCAACAGAGAAAGATTGATAGGACTGTCAACAGAGAAACATTGATAGGACTGTCAACAGAGAAACATTGATAAGACTGTCAACAGAGAGAAACATTGATAGGACTGTCAACAGAGAAAACATTGATAGGACTGTCAACAGAGAAACATTGATAGGACTGTCAACAGAGAAACATTGATACGACTGTCAACAGAGAAACATTGATAAGACTGTCAACAGAGAAACATTGATAGGACTGTCAACAGAGAAACATTGATAGGACTGTCAACAGAGAAACATTGATAGGACTGTCAACAGAGAAACATTGATAGGACTGTCAACAGAGAAACATTGATAGGACTGTCAACAGAGAAACATTGATAGGACTGTCAACAGAGAAACATGATAAGACTGTCAACAGAGAAACATTGATAAGACTGTCAACAGAGAAACATTGATAAGACTGTCAACAGAGAAACATTGATAAGACTGTCAACAGAGAAAGATTGATAAGGACTGTCAACAGAGAGAGAAACATTGATAAGACTGTCAACAGAGAAACATTGATAAGACTGTCAACAGAGAGATTGATAAGACTGTCAACAGAGAAACATTGATAAGACTGTCAACAGAGAAACATTGATAAGACTGTCAACAGAGAAACATTGATAAGACTGTCAACAGAGAGACATTGATAAGACTCTCAACAGAGAAACATTGATAAGACTGTCAACAGAGAAACATTGATAAGACTGTCAACAGAGAGACATTGATAAGACTCTCAACAGAGAAACATTGATAAGACTGTCAACAGAGAAAACATTGATAAGACTGTCAACAGAAACAAATAAGACTCTCAACAGAGAAATACTGATAATACTGTCAACAGAGAAAACTATCAATAAGACTCTCAACAGAGAAAACTTAATAAGACTCTCAACAGAGAAAGATAATAAGACTCTCAACAGAGAAAAATTTCATAAGACTCTCAACAGAGAAAGCTTAGTAAGACTCTCAACAGAGAAAAGTTAATAAGACTCTCAACAGAGAAAAATTATAACCTCTCAACAGAGACAAGTTAATAAGACTCTCAACAGAGACAAATTAATAGGACTCTTCACAGACAAGTGAATAGACTTAGCAGAGACAAATTAGTGCTCTTAAAAAAGAAAGCCAGCAACCTTCCCTTCTTCTTCTCTCTAAAAGTCTTCAACCCTTCTGCAGCCTTTTCTCTTTCTCTAAAGCCTTCAACCCTTCTTCAGCCTTCTCTCTGTCTCTAAAGCCTTCAACCCTCCTCCAGCCTTTTCTCTTTCTCTAAATCCTCTCACCCTTCTTCAGCCTTCTGTCTTTCTCTAAAGCCTTCAACCCTTCTTCATCCTTCTGTCTTTCTCTAAAGCCTTCAACCCCTCTTCAGCTTTCTCTCTTTCTCTAAAGCCTTCAACCCTCCTTCAGCCTTCTCTGTTTCTCTAAAGCCTCCAACCCTCCTTCAGCCTTCTCTGTTTCTCTAAAGCCTTCAACCCTCCTTCAGCCTTCTCTGTTTCTCTAAAGCCTTCAACCCTCCTTCAGCTCCTTCTCTGTTTCTCTTAAGCCTTCAACCCCTCTTCAGCCTTCTGTCTTTCTCTAAAGCCTTCAACCCTCTTCAGCCTTCTCTCTTTCTCTAAAGCCTTCAGCCCTCCTTCAGCCTTCTCTCTTTCTCTAAAGCCTTCAACCCTTCTTCAGCCTTCTCTCGTTCTCCAAAGCCAGACTTTGTTGTTTGTCAGTGTGCACCTATAGTACATTTCACTTCTGCTAGAGAGCGGACTTTCCTGTTCCGTTAAAACCTCGCGTGGTGAGTCTCCATAAGAACAATCAATCGGTCCAAGGACTCGCTCCTGCAAGAGAAACCAGATCTTCAATTAGCAGACCAGAGCAGAATGCCTGGCGCCTATAGTCCCCTGTGCATCTGTTCATTACAGGGGTGTTAGTTGACTTCCACTTCGTGTGTTGTTTCACACACTCACCAAACCCCACGTGAACAAATGGCCAAAGAAGACGCTTTCAAAGGCACCACTGTGGACAGGTTCACGGGATTTTCACTTGGTAGTGGTAAGAGGTTGCGCGTGTGTGTGGATGCGCTTTTGAGTTCGTATGGACTTGCTTTTCCGGGTTCAGAGAGAGAGAGAGAGAGAGAGAGAGAGAGAGAGAGAGAGAGACAGACAGACAGACAGACAGACAGACAGACAGACAGACAGACCAGACAGACCAGACAGACAGACAAACAGAGATTTGTTAAGGCTGTTGACTTTTTGTAAAGATTGCTAACATTTTTTTTAAGTTTTACAACACACACACACACACACACACACACACACACACACACACACACACACACACACACACACACACACACACACACACAACACACACACACACACACACACACACACACACACACACACACACCACACACACACACACACACACAAGTCAAAAGATTTGACACACAAAATATTCATAACACATAGACATTTTATTTTGTTTTTGAAAGGGTTGGAAGTAGGAGAAGAAAAGTAAGTGAGACTGTCATGGTCGATTTCATTTATTTTTCATTCACGTGTTGTTTGTGTTGCATAGCAAGAAGCAAACAAAACACACCTTGGAGTCCAAAAGCCTTGTTTCTCTCTTCGGAAATCGCGAGAAGAAATGGCCGAGGTCTTTATTTTGGTGCCATTTGGGGTGTTATCGCACTGGAGAGAGGAAGAACCAGACAACGCATTATGTTATATTGACAAAAACCGTTTTTCTTTAATTGCTCGAAAGAGAGAAAGGTGGAAAAGCGAGAGACAGAGGGGGGTGGCAGGGCACGAGTGATTGGATTCTGTGCAGCCAGTGAGCCGTTCTGATGTTTTACAGTATATATAATGACACTGATTTCCTCCTCCTCGTCGTCTTCCTCCTCTCTCTCTCTCTCTCTCTCTCTCTCTCTCTCTCTCTCTCTCTCTCTCTCTCTCTCTCTCTCTCTCTCTCTCTCTCTCCTCCTCTACCTCTTAATTCCTCTTTCCCTGTCTGTCTGTCCTCTGTCCCTGTCTGTCTGTCTGTCTGTCTGTCTGTCTGTCGGTCGTCTGTCTGTCTCTCTCTCTCTGTCTCCTCTCTCTCTCTCTCTCTCTCTCTCTCTCTCTCTCTCTCCTCTCTCTCTCTCTCTCTCTCTCTCTCTCTCTCTCTGATCTCT
>JADBJO010000152.1:97828-119412 GCA_016801955.1 Conus betulinus
AAGAAAGAAAGGAAAGGGCATTGTCACGTTCTTGTTCTTCTTCTTGTCTGTTCGTTTGATTTTTTTTGTTACTGTTGCTATGTGTTAAATATTTTGGCGTAATTATGCCTTAGTCCTGGAAATGGACGTTAACAAGAAACGAATCGAATCTTGACGTTCTGGGAAAGATGCAAAATGGGAAATGCTAATCTGCAGGAGGAGCTTGAAATGTCCCAAAGAAGAACGGGCTTCGCGTGCATTACAGGGATTCGTCGTGCCTCTTAAGCTGATTAGGATATAAAGGAACTAGCTGTGTGATAGCGAGGCGAAGGGAAGGAGCGAAGGGGGGGGGGGGGGGTCGTAGTAGAGGGAGGTTACGGGGGGATGCTTCTGCTCTAGTAATGATGTTTATGGAATGGAAATTTGGCAAGCAAAGATTCTCCTTCACACAAGCTTAGGCAAGCAAGCATGCAAACATGCCATGTCTGCATCCATATTCACGCACACACATTTCGTGTGCACGCAAGCGCGCGCGCGCGGACACACACACACACACGCACACACACACACACACACACACACACACACACACACACACACACACACACACACACACACACACACACACACACACAGCT
Organism: Conus betulinus; assembly: GCA_016801955.1. Taxonomy (NCBI): domain Eukaryota; kingdom Metazoa; phylum Mollusca; class Gastropoda; order Neogastropoda; family Conidae; genus Conus; species Conus betulinus. The sequence continues at coordinate 98,446 of JADBJO010000152.1, forward strand.
GCTGATAGAAAGTGCGAGAGACAGACAGAAAGGGAGAGAAAGAGAGAAAGAATATTTATTGCTGTACTCCTCTTCTGTTTTGTTTTAATCTCTGTACCAAAGTAAAGCATCTTTATGAGCAAAATTGAGAGGGGGGGGGGAGAGAGAGAGAGAGAGAGAGAGAGAGAGAGAGAGAGAGAGAGAGAGAGAGAGAGAGAGAGAGAGATTAATGAATAAAAAAGCATGCCAAACCAGTAAGTTGTGTTGCTTTGCCGTGTTCCAGGTTCTACTGGGACCTGTTCATGCTGGTTCTACTGATCGCCAACCTGATCATCTTACCTGTGGCCATCTCCTTCTTCAACGACGACCTCAGCACTCACTGGATCGTCTTCAACTGCATGTCGGACACCGTCTTCTTCCTGGACATTGTCATCAACTTCAGGACAGGTAGCCATTGCTTTTCTTCTGAACTTTTCTTCTGGTTCTTGGATTGGTTTCTCTTGTTTTCTTGTTGTCGCTGTTGTTGTTGTTTTGCTGTCCCATCCTCTGTGCCCCCGCAGTAGCATTGCACCCACGCCGCCCACTCCGACCCCTCCGTCCACCACAGCCACAGCCCGCCTCGGCCCGCCACAACTTCAGCACCGGCAATCCACAGGGTGCAGTCCATGTCGAGTCGTCAAGAGGCAACCCACCGCAGGAGACGCAGCACTGTTGCCGAGTCACTTCGGTGGTGTTCCGTGGCGCCCGGGCACCCCCCACTAAACCGTCTACTGACGACAACAATTTGATTAGTCGCGGAGCCGGCGTGAGTGAGCTCTTCCTCCGTCCGTCCAACGACAACACCCATGAATTTGCCGATACCGGTGACCCCGAGGGAATGAAACCGAGGCTACAGACATGGAGAGGACATCGGAACTGAGGTCTGCGTGAGAGCAGGGCATGAAGGGCCACAGAATATGACAGTTTTAAATGCTGATCGATGAGAATGAGGATGGTGAAGATGAAGTTACGGATTTCCATTCCGGTCTGAGACTGCATGACAGGGCTGTACTCTACGCTTTTTTTTAAAAATAATATATCCCGCGTCAACCAGGCCCGAGAGATACAGACACCTGTAGCGCTAGTCGGGAAATTTGAGCAACAGTTGCAGAAAGCATCCATTCAGTTGATGAAACTCGACCGTTTGTCCCGTCTTCCCTACTGGCACTGATGGGAATTGAACCCCTGACCTCCCAGCCGGTAGTCTGCGACGCAAATCGTTTCGCCTCGGCGGTTGGTTGAGTTTTGTATATATTTTGCGAGTGTTATTATTTGCTTTACGAAAACAAACAAACAAACAAGTACACTGAAAACAAAACAAAACAAGCAAACCAGCCACACTGAAAATGTTGACGAGAGGGCTGTGTGAGTATATACAGGCTATAATTGTATGTTGTGGGAAAAGGCTGTGTAAGTATATACAGGCTATAATTGTATGATGTGGAAAAAGACTATGTGAGTATATACAGGCTATAATTGTATGTTGTGAGAAAAGGCTGTGTAAGTATATACAGGCTATAATTGTATGTTGAGGGAAAAGGCTGTATAAGTAGATACAGGCTATAATTGTATGTTGTGGAAAAAAAATCTGACCAGCATTTTCCGAGGTAGTCAGCGAGCTGGAGCAGACAGTACCCCCTCCATCCTCCTTTCTCCCTCCCTCCCACTCCACTCTACCCCGGCACTGTGACGAAGTCAGATCAATTCTGACATCCTGTTCAGATCCGGATGGACGGGACTCCCTTGATTGAAGAGGACAGTATCCACCCGTTTGATCAAAGTCATCAAAGTCAGAAAGTTCGGTCTTCCAGCTCAGAACAAGACATTGCCCACTTCTACCTCTACAGAACTAAGACATTGCCCACTCCTCTCTACCTCTACAGAACTAAGACATTGCCCACTTCTCTCTACCTCTACAGAACTAAGACATTGCCCACTGCTCTCTATCTCCACAGAACAAGATATTGCCCACTGCTCTCTACCTCTACAGAACTAAGACATTGCCCACTGCTCTCTACCTCTACAGAACTAAGACATTGCCCACTTCTACCTTTACAGAACTAAGACATTGCCCACTCTTCTCTCTGCTCTACAGAACTAAGACATTGCCCACTGCTCTCTATCTCTACAGAACTAAGACATTGCCCACTTCTCTCTACCTCTACAGAACTAAGACATTGCCCACTTCTCTCTACCTCTACAGAACTAAGACATTGCCCACTTCTACCTTTACAGAACTAAGACATTGCCCATTCCTCTCTACCTCTACAGAACTAAGACATTGCCCCACTTCTCTCTACCTCTACAGAACTAAGACATTGCCCACTTCTACCTTTACAGAACTAAGACATTGCCCATTCCTCTCTACCTCTACAGAACTAAGACATTGCCCACTTCTCTCTACCTCTACAGAACTAAGACATTGCCCACTTCTCTCTACCTCTACAGAACTAAGACATTGCCCACTTCTCTCTACCTCTACAGAACTAAGACATGCCCCACTTCTACCTTTACAGAACTAAGACATTGCCCATTCCTCTCTACCTCTACAGAACTAAGACAGTGCCCACTGCTCTCTACCTCTACAGAACTAAGACATTGCCCACTGCTCTCTACCTCTACAGAACTAAGACATTGCCCACTGCTCTCTACCTCTACAGAACTAAGACATTGCCCACTTCTCTCTACCTCTACAGAACTAAGACATTGCCCACTTCTCTCTACCTCTACAGAACTAAGACATTGCCCACTTCTCTCTACCTCTACAGAACTAAGACAGTGCCCACTGCTCTCTACCTCTACAGAACTAAGACATTGCCCACTTCTCTCTACCTCTACAGAACTAAGACATTGCCCACTGCTCTCTATCTCCACAGAACTAAGACATTGCCCACTTCTACCTTTACAGAACTAAGACATTGCCCACTCTTCTCTGCCTCTACAGAACTAAGACATTGCCCACTTCTCTCTACCTCTACAGAACTAAGACATTGCCCACTGCTCTCTACCTCTACAGAACTAAGACATTGCCCACTTCTCTCTACCTCTACAGAACTAAGACATTGCCCATTCCTCTCTACCTCTACAGAACTAAGACATTGCCCACTTCTCTCTACCTCTACAGAACTAAGACATTGCCCACTTCTCTCTATCTCTACAGAACTAAGACATTGCCCACTGCTCTCTACCTCTACAGAACTAAGACATTGCCCACTTCTCTCTATCTCTACAGAACTAAGACAGTGCCCACTGCTCTCTACCTCTACAGAACTAAGACATTGCCCACTTCTCTCTACCTCTACAGAACTAAGACATTGCCCACTGCTCTCTATCTCCACAGAACTAAGACATTGCCCACTTCTACCTTTACAGAACTAAGACATTGCCCACTCTTCTCTGCCTCTACAGAACTAAGACATTGCCCACTGCTCTCTACCTCTACAGAACTAAGACATTGCCCACTTCTCTCTATCTCTACAGAACTAAGACAGTGCCCACTGCTCTCTACCTTTACAGAACTAAGACATTGCCCACTTCTCTCTATCTCTACAGAACTAAGACAGTGCCCACTGCTCTCTACCTTTACAGAACTAAGACATTGCCCACTTCTCTCTATCTCTACAGAACTAAGACATTGACCACTGCTCTCTACCTCTACAGAACTAAGACATTGCCCACTTCTCTCTACCTCTACAGAACTAAGACAGTGCCCACTGCTCTCTCTACCTCTACAGAACTAAGACAGTGCCCACTGCTCTCTACCTCTACAGAACTAAGACATTGCCCACTGCTCTCTACCTCTACAGAACTAAGACAGTGCCCACTGCTCTCTACCTCTACAGAACTAAGACAGTGCCCACTGCTCTCTACCTCTACAGAACTAAGACATTGCCCACTGCTCTCTACCTCTACAGAACTAAGACATTGCCCATTCCTCTCTACCTCTACAGAACTAAGACATTGCCCACTGCTCTCTACCTCTACAGAACTAAGACATTGCCCATTCCTCTCTACCTCTACAGAACTAAGACACATGCCCACTGCTCTCTACCTCTACAGAACTAAGACATTGCCCACTTCTCTCTATCTCTACAGAACTAAGACAGTGCCCACTGCTCTCTACCTCTACAGAACTAAGACATTGCCCACTGCTCTCTACCTCTACAGAACTAAGACATTGCCCATTCCTCTCTACCTCTACAGAACTAAGACATTGCCCATTCCTCTCTACCTCTACAGAACTAAGACATTGCCCACTGCTCTCTACCTCTACAGAACTAAGACATTGCCCATTCCTCTCTACCTCTACAGAACTAAGACATTGCCCATTCCTCTCTACCTCTACAGAACTAAGATCTCTGACCCTGACAACTGCTTGTGTGGTCTGGCATACTGATACAACTGCCTGTGTGGTACTGGCATATCGATACAACATACTCTGACAATGCCAGTGTGGAACTGGCATACTGAAACAACATAATCTGACAATGCTTGTGTGGTACTGGCCTATTGATACAACATAATCTGTAGTAATGCAGCAATCTTCACAACAATATGACTGTGTAGCAGTCTGGACGAAAAACATAACAACTGGATTGTTTTCGTGCATGGTGCACAAAAAATTGGTATAGTTAAGATATTATATGTCCAGGATGTACGAACAATATTATATTCGTTTGTTTTCTCCCGCCTACACTGCTGCTTTTTACGGGGTTTACAGGGTTTTTGATCGATGAATACCTGACCGGATGGAAAATAGAGACGTCGAATCTGTTGCTGTTGATAGGTAAGAAACTATGCTATTACCATCCATTGGAACTCTTAAGCAACACCTACATTAACACTTGACCGCTCTCTTTTACATATCCACATGAAGTAGGCAACAGAATCCATGTTATCAGATGTTGTAAGTTTATAATACTGAAATATAGTGTAATAATGGGATGATCACCGCTGATTAATTATGTTTGTTTGTTTGGTTGGTTGGTTTTTTTCCCGAGGCTGTCTACCGGCCTATTTATGATTTTTCAATATGTTGGTGTTCCCAACTACAGATCTCTAAAAAAAAGAATTTCTTCTGATGGATACCGATTCATTTGTCTTCGCGAAAACATGTACCATTTTGTTACATTTGTCGTGTTTTGCGCAAGAAAAATATAGCAAGCTTGATATTTTTCATTTGCAACATAATATAACAATGATGCATTGCTAATACAAAACGTGCCCGACAGTTATAACATTGTTCATTTCTCGTGAAGTTCGTTACATTGTAAGATTTTGAGATGCATTGGCGCACACATGTAAAGCGATATGGCGGTGACGAAACTGAAACAGGAAAAGACGAAAGGAACTGCCACAATGTTTCTTTGAAAAAAATATAGTGATGATAACGGACAATAATCTGTCGGTGAAACTGATTTTGCGCACGAGCGCGCGCGCACACACACAGAGTTGCTGGCGAGATAGAGAGGTAACGATTTGGCCGTTACATCTTCCATTTATGACTTCGTTGCTCTGTCTCGGGGGCATCCGCTGTCGATGTACCCTGTGCGATAGATCATCACGGACAGGGGAGCAAGACACATACCAGAGTATGGCATGCTCACAGTGTTTCATTGGAACAGAAATACACACGGGTCGTCCCGGTTTTAGTCTTCTGTCTTCTGGTGTATAAATGAAACAGAGACAGCCCGTCCCTCCTGGAACGGAACACCTGGAGGTTGTTTTGTTTGTTTGTTTGTTTTTAGGCAGACGTTCATTGTCCGGGCTTCGCTGTCATACCGAAAGGTGGATACTACCCGTGACGTGTACAGTCGATGATTTAGAGAGGCAGGAACGGAGGGGGGGGTGGGAGTGGGGGGGGGGGGGGGGGACGAGAAACTGTTTTGTTTGTAGCTTTCAAGCATTTTCATTACGGCAGACAGAGCATCGCTGAGCCTCATCTCGACCTGTGTACACCTGCTGTGTTCACACACACACACACCACACACACACACACACACACACACACACACACACACACACACACACACACATACACAGAGAGAGAGAGAGAGAGAGAGAGAGAGAGAGAGAGAGAGAGAGGAGAGAGAGAGAGAGAGAGACTCAGGGAAGATAAGGATTGAGTGGAGAAGAAAGCCTCCTTTCATTCTCCCATTCCCCAGGTTGATGGGAATGATCGTGGGATATGAACTGACCTTACCCTCTCCCCCTTCCCCCCTCCCCCTCCCTACCCACTTCATCAGATACACCTCTAGTGCAGAGACACTATTGAAGAACTGAAAACTAGTTACATTGGACATGGTGAAATTACTGTATTTCTTTAAAAACTGTAGCACTCTAAAAATCATATCATAAACTTACCTGTTACACACACACACACACACACACACACACACACACACACACACACACACACACACACACACACACACACACACACACACACACACTCACATATGATTGCACGCACTAATACTACTTTCATCATACACTCTATCACTACAAACCGTCTGAAATCACTTTATGTGGGAAGACGTTAAACGCACGCACACATGCACGGAAGCATGCACGCACACTCACACACGCTTCTTACACCAGTAGTACAAAACACTACCTTTGGTATAGATGGTCGTGCGGGAAAAGAAGCACAAGTTCTATAAAAGCTAAACGTGTAACGTGACTTGCTTCCTTCAATGAAACAATGAAATGCTCATGATGTTTAACTAGAGCTGCTTTGGGAACACATGCATGTACACACACACACACACACACACACACACACACACACACACACACACACACACACACACACACACGCACGCACGCACGCACGCACACACACACACGCACACACACACACGTACACACACACACACACACACACACACACACACACACACACACACACACACACACACACACACACGCACACACAGAGAGAGAGAGACAGACAGACAGACAGACAGACAGACAGACAGACAGACAGACAGACAGACAGACAGACAGAGAGAGAAGGAATACCAAACAAACAAGGCTGCAATCTTAGCACCGACAGCTCAAAGCTTGCACATCTTATTCACCTCCCGATAGTTTTCTGCCCGCGTAAGAACGACAACATTCAACATGAACAAGAAAAGAGTTTTTTCGGTTTTTTAACCTGAGATCGTGTGGGGAATTATTTGGTTGTTTCTCTTGTGTTTGAATGCAGTCCACTGAATCAGTAAAAAGATAATACATTAAATCTGTTATGCTCCGCAAGCATTAGTACGTTTAGACTGGTTGAAAAAAAGAACAATCATTGAGCGTGTGTCTTTCTGACTTTTTCCTCCTGCGTTCATAGTCTTCTTCTTCTTCTCCTTCTTCTTTTCTTCTTCTTCTTCCTCTTCTTCTTCTTCTTCTTCTTCTTCTTCTTCCTCTTCTTCCTCTTCTTCCACTTCTTCCTCTTCTTCTTCTTCTTCTTCTTCTCCTTCTTCTTCTTCTTCCTCTTCTTCCTCTTCTTCTCTCTTCTTCTTCCTCTCTCTTCTTCTTCTTCTTCTTCTTCTTCTCCTTCTTCTTCTCTTTCTTCCTCTTCTTCTTCCCTCCTCTTCTTCTTCTTCTTCTTCTCCTTCTTTCTTCCTTCTTCTTCTTCTTCTTCTTCTTCTTCTTCTTCTTCTTCTTCTTCTTCTTTTCTCTTCTTCTTCTTCCTCTTCCTCTTCTTCTTCTCTTCTTCTTCTTCTTCTCTCTCTCTCTTCTCTCTCTCTCTCTTCTCTCCTCTCTCTCTCTCTCTCTCTGTCTGTCTGTCTGTCTGTCTGTCTCTCTCTCTCTCACTCTCTCTCTCTCTCTGTCTGTGTCTGTCTGTCTCTCTCTCTCTCTCTCTCTCTCTCTCTCTCTCTCTCTCTCTCTCTCTCTCTCTCAAGCTACACAAGACAGCACAGACCTCCACCAAGCTCCAACAGAACCTGGATGCATCCTTTCACCCGGATACCAAAGAGCATTCCAGGGGTTCTCGCTCGGGCTAATTCCATCTGTCCACCAGTTTGGTTATTTTTTCTTTTTTTCAAAAAGTAGTATGGTGGTATTGGCACAATCCTTCTAAAACACAGGAAAACAAACAAACAAACAGTCACAGGTGAAAAAGTTGGCTCTCTAGCGACAATTGCCTGTTTCCACTGACGTCCACATTGGCAAATATGAACATGCATGCACGCACACACACACACATACACACAGGCACTGACACATGTACGTCAAGTTCTCGAATAGTGACGCTATGACTAATGCCGCAGGACCAAAATGTAAACGAAGGCAGCTGTAAAGATACAGCAATCAGTCCGTAGTATTGACAGCTGTAAAGATACAGCAATCAGTTCGTAGTATTAACAGTTGTAAAGATACAGCAGTCAGTTTGTAGTATTAACAGCTGTAAAGATACAGCAATCAGTTCGTAGTATTAACAGCTGTAAAGATACAGCAATCAGTTTGTAGTATTAACAGCTGTAAAGATACAGCAATCAGTTCGTAAAATTAACAGCTATAAAGATACAGCAATCAGTTCGTAGTATTCACTTCACAGGCCTCGACTTCAGCTGATCATAGGCTGTCATTTTATTACAGCTGTAAAGATTACAGCAATCGATACCTTCAACATATTCTAGCTCCGAAATGATTTACTGCATCAAATCCTAATGGTATATTCTAGCTCCCCGAATAGATTTATCGATACACAACATATTCTGCATTTAAATCACTCTGCATTAAATCCTAATGGCTACTTCACCAGCTATTTTTTTTTCTGTCCCAACCTCTGCGCGCACCTCAGGGGCAGTGCACCCACGCCGCTCATTCCGACACCCCGTCCACAGCCACAGCCCGGTTGGCCCTGCCGCAGCCCCGGCACCGGCAATCCACAGGGAGCAGTCAATGTCAAGTCGTCAAGAGGCAGCCCACCGGAGGAGACACTGCACTGCTGCCGAGTCACTTCGGTGGTGTTCAGTGGCGCCTGTTCTGATCTAACATACGCAGGACACCACCTACTAAGCCCCCTACTGACGACAATAATTGCTTAGTCGCGGAGCCGGCGTGAGTGAGCTCTCCCCTCGGAGGGCGCCACCACGTCCGTCCAACGACAATCCCCATGGACTCGCCGATACCGGTGACCGCGACGGAACCAAACCAAGGCTACAGACGTGGAGAAGGACATCGAAATTGGGCGTCACCATGAGAGCAGGGCATGAAAGGCCACAGAATTTGAGCCTTTTTTATGCTGATTGATGATGCGAACGAGGATGATTAAGATTAAGATGCTACGGATTTCCATTTCGGTCTGAGACTACATGACAGGGCTGTACTCTACGCTTCCTTTCATAATATATCCCGGCGTCAACCAGACCCTAGAGATACAGGCACCTGCAGTGTTGGTCAGGAAATTTGAGCAACACTCTCAGAAACGCATCCTTTAAGTGGATGAAACTCGACTGTGTGATCCCAGTCTTCCCAACTGAGTCCGCAGCAAACTCAACTCTGGGTAGGAGCCGGTCGGGACAGAAAAACCCACATGACTGATGGGATTGGAATCCACGACCTCCCAGCCGGGAGTCCGCGACGCTAACCACTTCGCCACGGCGGCTGGTTGAATTTTCCTTCAATCTTGTTGTGTACATTCTGCGCCGTAAAATAGTGTAAGTGTCTTGTGGAGTTATCCTGCCTCCGTCGTTTGAACTGGGTCCACATCATGTAAAATAGTGTAAGTGTCTTGTGGAGTTATCCTGCCTCCGTCGTTTGAACTGAGTCCACATCATGGATCTGGACTCTTCTTTAAGGAGTTGTTCTGAAGTCACGTTCCCTCTCCGTATGAAGCTTGGTTAAAGTGGTTCAGTCGTCTTAAGGAGTTTCCTCTCCGTATGAACCGTGGTTCAACTGGTTCAGTAGTTTTAAGGACTTCCCTCTCCGTGTGAATCTTGGTTCACCTGGTTCCGTAGTTTAAGGAGTTCCCTCTTCGTTTTGAAGCTTGGTTAAACTGGTTCAGCAGTTTTTTCTGTGTAATCCTGCCGACAGAGAGACAGACAAGCACGCCAACGGACGATCGCAGCCTAAAACGTAACCTCCTGAGCGGACGTAACAAGACAAATTGTGCATGTCCCCATGTTTGCTGGCCATTAGGACCATTAGCCCAGGCTGGATGCAGCCAGGTCTCCCTTAGTCTGATTAAGCTGCTCACGTTCCGTTCCATTACTCTTTTTGTTCCAGCAGCTTACACTTTTTGTCCTTGGCGAGCGAGGCACGTGCGAATGCAGTTAACAACAACCCTTGGAAAAGCGTCGATTTTTTCATTGCTTTTTGATAACAGTAATTAGTGAAAACAGGAAAAGATGGAGGGCAAGACAAGGGTTTGCTGAGAAAGCGAAAGATTCATTGTCCGTTCTTTGTCCTGTGAGACTTTCTATATGGTCAGGACCATCATCGTCATCATCGTAGTGGTCATCACTGGTTTTGACTCTTCATGTTCTCTATGGTCAGGACCATCATCGTCATCATCATAGTGGTCATCACTGGTTTTGACTCTTCATGTTCTCTATGGTCAGGACCATCATCGCCATCATCACAGTGGTCATCACTGGTTTTGACTCTTCATGTTCTCTATGGTCAGGACCATCATCGTCATCATCATAGTGGTCATCACTGGTTTTGACTCTTCATGTTCTCTCTATGGTCAGGACCATCATCGTCATCATTAGAGTGGTCATCACTGGTTTTGTTCTTATTTGCCTGTCATTTTGTCTGTTTCTTAGCCCTGTGTTATACATTTCTCACCCCTTTTATCTTATTGTTATTGTTGTTGTTTTTTTTAATTTGCTCTTGTATTATTTTTTGGTGGTGGCGTTGTTCTTCCTCTTTTTTTCTTCTTCTGCCAACACTACTACTACTGCTACTACTACTACTGCCGCTACTGCTGCTGCTAGTACTATATTACTACTACTATTACTACTACTACGACGACGACGACGACGACGACGACTACTACTACTGCTGCTGCTGCTGTTACTGCTACTGCTATTATCATTACCACTCCTACTGCTACTACTATTACGACGATAGCGACAACGACGACGACTACTCCTGCTGCTGCTGTTACTGCTGCTGCTGCTGCTGCTACTACTACTACTACTACTACTACTACTACTACTACTACTACTACTTCTTTTCTTCTTCTTCTTCTCTTCTTCGTCGTCGTCGTCGTCGTCGTCATCATCGTTGTCGTCGTCGCAGTCGTTGTTGTATTCCTTTGCTTGTTATTCTTCTACATACCTATTTCAGTGCACAATGGCACAGTATGATCATTAGTGCAGTCTCTGTGAGTGTGTTAAACTTCCTGCTGTAGTCACGTGTGAATCTCACAATACACAGTATGATCATTGGCACAATCTCTGTCCGTGTGTTAACTTTCCTGCTGTAGTCACGTGTGAATCTCACAATGGCACAGTATGATCATTGGCACAATCTCTGTCCGTGTGTTAACTTTCCTGCTGTAGTCACGTGTGAATCTCACACATGGCACAGTATGATCATTGGCACAATCTCTGTCCGTGTGTTAACTTTCCTGCTGTAGTCACGTGTGAATCTCACAATGGCACAGTATGATCATTGGCACAATCTCTGTCCGTGTGTTAACTTTCCTGCTGCTGTAGTCACGTGTGAATCTCACAATACACAGTATGATTACTTGGTACAATCTCTGTCTGTGTGTTAACCTTCCTGCTGTAGTCACGTGTGAATCTCACAATACACAGTATGATTACTTGGTACAATCTCTGTCTGTGTGTTAACCTTCCTGCTATAGTCACGTCTGAATCTCACAATACACAGTATGATTACTTGGTACAATCTCTGTCTGTGTGTGTTAACCTTCCTGCTATAGTCACGTCTGAATCTCACAATACACAGTATGATCATTGCTACAATCTCCATCAGTGTGTTAACCTTCCTGCTGTAGTCACGTCAGAATCTCACAATACACAGTATGATTACTGTGTACAATCTCTGTCTGTGTGTTAACCTTCCTGCTATAGTCACGTCTGAATCTCACAATACACAGTATGATTACTTGGTACAGTCTCTGTCTGTGTGTTAACCCTTCCTGCTGTAGTCACGTCTGAATCTCACAATACACAGTATGATTACTTGATAAATCTCTGTCTGTGTGTGTTAACCTTCCTGCTATAGTCACGTGTAAGTCAAGCTTTCTGACTGACCACATCTATGCATCCAAAATGACATATTTTAAAGAAATCTGCGTGTCACCTATCTGTACAGGTGACCGCTATTCTGTCTGTGCTGCATTGGACACAACGTTGTAACTACCTAAAACGTCTCATGTTCTAGGATTATTTTGTTCATTGAAGAAGTGTGCTCAGAATGCATTCTAATCAGATCTCTATTTCGCACTTTTTCCAGAACATACAGTTTCACTGATCCGAACGACGCCTTTCCTGTTGGACTTTGATCTTTTGTTGATAAAAACATACTCTGTTGATTCAGGTGCATGTCAAATCGAAAAGCCTTCTGGGTGGCCTAGAGAAAAAAAATTAATCAAGCAGTGGGTTAAAGATAGCGGTTAAAGAAAAGTTTGTTTGTTTGAAGATATATAAGAAGAAACGCAATGTTTGTTAAGTACATGATCAGAAAATCCAAACTCATCTTTTTTCAAAATTTAGTTCAAGAGAAAAGCAGTGCAACTCCTTTCTGTATGGCAGTGCGTCAGCTCACTAAGCCGTGTATTTCAAGTAAAGAGAGTCACATTCCAGCTGATATTTGTTTGTTTGTTTGTTGTTTTGTTTTGTTTATAAAAACAAAGTCTCTGAAAATCAACAAATCTAAGTCTTTTAACTTGAATAGTTAAGCAACTATTATCGAAATAAAGATGTAAGCAATTAAGCTGTCTGTTTCGTTCATTTCTGTTCAGGAAATGCTATCTTACTTAGCATCTCTTTGAAAAGAATTCACGCGGCTTAGAAGCAGTAGCCACAAAACATTAAACGCTTTATGCACTTTGTATTGCAGACTCTCTTCGGTGTATTTCAACACAGATATCATTAACCAGGAGCGTTTGGATCTGCAGAGATAATTGTACTACACTAGTAGGAGGATGTAAATGATGGGAGTAATTCAAAATAATGTCATTGCTATTGTCTGTCTCTTAACCATTTGAACGTCATGCACATTATCTGTCTCTTATCCATTTGAACGTCATGCACATTATCATCTGACTGACATCTTTCATTGAGAGAAAAAAACATACTTTTTAATACTAACCAGCAGAATTTAGAAAAACTGTGCAATGGCTTACCCGATTACCAATTCATAGCTGAAAATTTCAACAAAAGCAAACCGAGTGGTATAGTTCCGATTGATCTGTCTAAAGCTTTTGATTTAATAAACAGCGCGTGCGCGCACGCGCGCACACACACACACACACACACACACACACACACACACACACACACACACACACACACACACACACTTACAATCACATGCACATATGCACTGCATACACACGTGGGCCCATGCCCACCACTATGCACACAGATATATACACACATATGTACATTCAACATACACACGAATGTATACACATATGTACACTCACTATATACACGAATGTATACACATATATACACTCACTGTACACACAAATATATACGCATATGTACACTTACCATACACACAAATATATGCGCATATGTACACTCACCAGACACACAGATATACACGCATATGTACACTCACCAGACACACAAATATATACACACATATGTTCACTCACAATACACGCAAATATATACACATATATCTACACTCACCATACACACAAATATTATACACACATATGTACACTCACCATACACACAAATATATACACATATATGTACACTTACCATACACACAAATATATACACACACATATGTACACTCACCATACACACAAATATATACACACATATGTACACTCACTATACACACAGATATATACACACATATGTACACTCACCATACACACAAATATATACACACATATGTACACTCACCATACACACAAACAATGATGAAATAATAGCTCAGATTCCAAAGGTCTGACCCCTTTGAGAGACACGTGCAGACACAGACATCCAGGAAATACCTGGGAATATTGTAACAGAGCTGATAAAGACAGTGTGGCCGCACTGTGGCCATCTTTGTGTAATAGAGCTGATAGCACAGTGTGTGGCCGAACTGTGGCCATCTTTGTGTAACACAGCTGATAAGACAGTGTGGCCGCACTGTGGCCATCTTTGTGTAATAGAGCTGATAGGACAGTGTGGCGAACTGTTGCCATCTTTGTGTAACACAGCTGATAGGACAGTGTGGCCGCACTGTGGCCATCTTTGTGTAATACAGCTGATAGGACAGTGTGGCAGCACTGCGGCCATCTTTGTGTAATAGAGCTGATAAGACAGTGTGGCCGCACTGCGGCCATCTTAGTGTAACAGAGCTGATAGGACAGTGTGCCCACACTGTGGCCATCTTTGTGTAACAGAGCTGATGAGACAGTGTGGCCGCACTGTGACATCTTTGTATAATAGAGCTGGTAAGACAGTGTGGCCCCACTGTGGCCATCTTTGTGTAATAGAGATGATCAGATATTGTGGCCGCACTGTGGCGATCTTTGTGTAATAGAGATGATCAAACAGTGTGGCCGCACTGTAGCGATCTTACTCGGGGAAGTAGGACTGACAGGCTGGTGGTGGCGTTCTTTGAAGCTGTGATGATGACCCAGGTGGCGTTCTTTGAAGCTGTGAGGATGACCCAGGTGGCGTTCTTTGAAGCTGTGAGGATGACCCAGGTGGCGTTCTTTGATGCTGTGAGGATGATCCAGGTGGCGTTCTTTGAAGCTGTGAGGATGACCCAGGTGGCGTTCTTTGAAGCTGTGAGGATGACCCAGGTGGCGTTCTTTGATGCTGTGAGGATGATCCAGGTGGCGTTCTTTGAAGTTGTGAGGATGACCCAGGTGGCGTTCTTTGAAGCTGTGAGGATGACCCAGGTGGCGTTCTTTGAAGCTGTGAGGATGATCCAGGTGGCGTTCTTTGAAGCTGTGAGGATGATCCAGGTGGCGTTCTGTGAGGATGATCCAGGTGGCGTTCTTTGAAGCTGTGAGGATGATCCAGGTGGCGTTCTTTGAAGCTGTGAGGATGACCCAGGATGGATGTGGGCGGTATTCACCAAAAGCACGCCACTGTCAGGTCAGCGAGGGACGAGACATTGGTCATTGAGGACTAGCGCTTCAATTACGTCAAAGTTTCTAGCAAGTTGTCGTCAGTGTTGTGCATCTAAATATTGTGGGGCTTGCTACGAGAGTCAGCCAGGGAAGTGAGTGAGAAGAGGAAGAAGTTGAGGGGGTGAAGGTGGGCTTTGAAAAACTGACGTCAAATGATAACCCTAATTACTGTTAAGAGAGAGAGAGAGGAAGAGAGAGAGAGGAAAGAGAGGAGAGGAGTAGAGATCAGGAGATGGGGAGCGGCGAGCGAGTTAGTTAGTTAGTTAGAGGAGTTAGTTAGTGAGTTAGTTAGTTAGGTAGTTGTTTCAACCACTTGGGTCTGCAGTGAGAAATGAGGCAAGATGTACGACTAATGTAGTTAGGCCTACCCGTACGAATGTTGTGTGGTGGATGTGGGTTGTGTGTGTGTGTGTTGTGTGTGTTCTTGTGTCTGTGTGTTGTGGTGCAATGTGTGTGTGTAGTGTGTGTGGTGTGTGCGTGTGTGTGTGTGTGCGTGGTGTGTGACTTTGACAATTGAAAAGAAAATACTGTTTCTAAATGTAACTAATTACAAAGAATTAATTTGCAAAAAGCAAAAAAACAAAAAAAAACAAAAAAAGGGGAAAAAAACTAAAACAAAACAAAAAAAAAAAAACTGGAAAATGAACAAAAAAAAAAAAAAAAAAAAAACAAAGAAAAAAAAAAAAAAAAAAAAAAAAAAAAAAAAAAAAAAAAAAAAAAAAAAAAAAAATTGAAAAAAAAACAAAGCAAAAAAAAACAAAACAAAAACAAAAAAAAAACAAAAAAAAAAAAACTGGGAAATATGTACACAAACGAGCCAACTGGGGGGCGCTTAACATCAACGATATTTACAAATGTAAAAAAGGCGTGGAGAACTGGATTGCTTTGGCCCGAAGTTGGAGAGAGAGAGAGAGATGAGTTATTGGTTAAAAGAGAGAAGCGAGGAGAGAGAGAGGAGAGAGAGAGAGAGAGAGGAGAGAAGAGTGTCGCGAGAGCTGAGAGAGAGGGAGAGAGGAGGACAGCGACGAGAGCGGAGAGGGGAGAGAGACGGAGAGAGAGACCGACGAGGGGAGAGGGCGAGAGCGGAGATCTGTGAGAGAGAGAGAGAGGAGAGATACAGAAGGAAGACAGAAGACAGAGAGGGAGAGAGGAGAGTATGAGAGAGGGCGAGAGGAGAGAGAGAGGAGAGGAGTGAGGAGAGAGATGACAGAGAAAGGAAACAGTGAACAGACATTGTGTGCGTGTGTGTGTGTGTGTGCGGTGTGTGTGTGTGTGTGTGTGGGGTGTGTGGTGGTGTGTGTGTGTGTGTGTGACAGACCCGACAGGACAGACAGACAGATGATTGATGATGGTGACGGCTGTCAGTTTGATCGCATAACATCCTCATCCTTATCGTGATCTTTTTCCCTTCTTTTTTCTTCTTCTCCTCCGTCTTCCTTCGTTGTACACACAAACACTGGCCAGGTGCGCACACACACTTAAGCTCACTGACACACACAACACACAACACACACACACACCACACACCCACACCACACACACACAACACACACACACACACACACGTGCGTGCACACATGAAAGACACATTCATTTCACACACTCTCTCATACACATGTGGATCGGCAATTAATTTGGGTACACACAGACGCCAAAAGACAACAAACAGAAAAACTAGATAAGTACAGAGAGCGAGATGACTTAGGATAAATGAATACACAGACCTTTCACCTTTCTGTCTATCTATGCTGTGTGTTCTACATATTTCAGCTGATTTGCATCAAACCTCATGCATTCCGCGCACTAACAGATGGGATATCTTGAAGGTGTAAAGTGCATGCAACGGCAAGTATCAGACAAGGCAGACTCTCTCTCTCTCTATCTCTCTCTCTCTCTCTCTCTCTCTCTTCTCTCTCTATCTCTATCTCTCTCTCTCTCTCTCTCACCCTCTCTCTCTCTCTCGGATCTCTCTGTTTTCACGTTTCGAGATACTCTTTTACCGCTACAACCAACACAGGGATGTAAACGGAAAAAAACGGAAAAAAAAAAAAAAACAAAAATGTGCATAGAGTCATGCTGAGTTGTAAACCAAACCAAAATAAAAAGGACGTACGCCACACACCAAACCACACACACACTACACACGACACACACACACACACACCACACACACACAAGCACACACACACAACACACACACACACACACACACACACACACACACACACACATTAGAATACATATAGATAAATAGATAGATAGATAGATAGATAGATAGATAGATGCTAGATAGACAGACAGACAGATAGATAGATAGAGAGATGAGAGAGAGATAGATAGATGATAGAAGACAGACAGACAGACAGAGAGAGAGAGAGATGCTAGACACAGTCTCTCTCTCTCGTCTCTCTCTCTCTCTCTCTCTCTCTCTCTCTCTCCTCACACCACACACACACACACACACACACACACACACACCACAAACACACACACACACAACACACAACACACACACACACACACCAGACAGAGAGAGAGAGAGAAGAATACCAGAGGAGAGAGAGAGAGAGAGAGAGAGAGAGAGAGAGGAGAGGTGGAGCAGAGCTAGAGAGATGAGAGGAGAGTAGGAGAGACGAGCCCCACCTGATGAGAGAGAGAGAGAGAGAGAGAGAGAGAAATTATCGCTTAAGCAACGCCTGTGAAAAGAGTAAACATTTTCTTTAAGATATTGGTGGTCAGGATGATAAAAGCATTGAAACACTTTAATTATCAATTCATTCTCAGTTATTATTATCGTATGCTCAGAAGAACCTTCTTTAGTGCGCCCAAACATTTGGTGTTACAAAAAAACTACAAAGCGTTGACAGCCAAGCCTTTAAGTTTATGCCTGGAAGTCCAAGTGCATGCATCTACTATTGGAAAACATACAGAGAAATGCATGTTTTACCGTTACACGAATGTAGGAAACTCACAGTTGCAAAATATATTATGAAAATTAATGTTCGACCATGGAAGGTGTAAATGAACGTGAAATACATATAAATCTTGAGTCCGATTACCCGAAGGGAGCTAAAATAATACCTGCATTATTCACCATTGGTTCTTATGCTGCAAATCTGTTGAAGAAAAACTGATGTGAATGTTAAATCATTGACCAAGACGTATTTTACAGACATCATTCCCAACTGGGGAAAAGAAAACAGCAATCTTGGACCTTGCTCATGCTGTTGCGAAAAACAGCCTACCAACCTTACATCTGATTATATTCAGCAAAGATGCATTTCGAAAACAAATACCCCAACCGTCTTAAGGTGTCTACAGATGGCTCACTGACAACAAATAAAGAGGCCGGGTCTGCTTTTGTTATTCCGTCACTGAAAGTAGAAAAAATCATACTTCGTCGGAAAACATAAATCTGTATGCGTTGCTGAAATGACAATAATAGCAATGGCTTTGTCATATCTCACTGACTTACCACAGACCATTTTTCAAGTGTTGTTCTGCGTAGATTCGATGTCAGTATTGCAATTCCTTAAGTTTTGCAAATCGAATGCAGATAATTCTATTTCAAAGGAAAATTTATCATTCGATTCATGTATTGATATGTAAAGGAAGTGACTTAACTTTCTTTAGGATTTCTTCACACTGTGGAATAGTCGGTAATGAATTTGCTGACAGATGTGCGAAGAAAGGTATAAGAAATGAAATGTGCGCACAACAACTTTCTAGACCCTTCATCTTTACAAGAGAGTCATCCAATGCTAAGACAAATGACATGGGAGTGTTTCAGATATAAGTCAGAACGAACTTAGATCACATATTAAAACTCTCTATAGTCAACTTTTCGGTATTGGTTCTGACAAAGACGTCCAACGCCTGCAAGTTTGTGATATGTATCAATACAGAGACTACGTCTCAACATTCTATCGACTAAAACTAGATGCTCTTAGAACTTGATATAATGCTTCAACAAAATGTATATGTGGCAAAACAAACAAATCAAGACATCATATCTTGAGTGAGAATTCAGGTAAATGGGAGTGAGAGATGATCAGTTTCAGTATATAAATGCTGTGCTTTGGGCTGTCATTCAGTGGGCCCTTGGTTTTTTATGCTTGACAAAGGTTTTATAAATAAAAGCTAAAATGTGCAATATGCTTATTGGGTGTTGGTGGTTTTTTACTGTTCAAGACATATCTTGTTTGAATGTGTGCCCCTTAGGACATACCTGCGAAGTTTATCAGGCGTGTCTGTAACTGATGTTCGTTTCTGATACAAGTATTGCTTTTTTTAAGTTACCTTTTGTTTGATATATAGTCCGGCTAGGTATTTACTTTAATGTGACATTGGCGGTCTTACTGTCATTACATGTACACACCCACACCTTGAAACACATACACGTATGTACGTAGGCACACACACTTGCACACGTGTAGGCATAGGCACATACATTCTCTCTCTCTCTCTCTCTCTCTCTCTCTCTCTCTCTCTCTCTCTCTCTCTCTCTCTCTCTCTCTCTCTCTCGTCTAACATCACATGATTTTGTGAAAAGACTTAAAATGAAAGTACTACTACTAACTACTAATACTATACACATGTGCAGAGAGCGAGAGAGAGAGAGAGAGAGAGGACGAGAGAGAGAGAGAGAGACGAGAGAGAGAGAGAGAGAGAGAGAGAGAGAGAGAGAGAGAGATGCCACAGGCCTGTACATAGCAGTGTTGAGAGAACCATCAGGAATGAACTGGTTCTTAATTTCCTGGTTTCCTCAATAGCCTTCCAATCAAACTCACACAGAAGCAGAGGTTAACGCTGAAGGCTGGACACTCCACTAATGCCGGACACATTCACTGCAGGACGGGAACCAGCCGACTCAGGGTCAGAGCTGCGCTGGCGGCGATGAAGAATCCGATTTAGACTGACATGCTCTGATGGAGATCGTGACTGTAGAGGATCAGGGAAGAGGAATGCTTGCAGAATACAAATCATGTGCGCCCGGCAAATAGCTATCTACCCTGGTGAAGGATCTTGCGTCATCTCTCTCTCTCTCTCTCTCTCTCTCTCTCTCTCTCTCTCTCTCTCTCTCTCTCTCTCTCTCTCTCTCTCGGGTACTCCACTTAAGTCTGAAATGAGAAGTGTAAGGCAGTGATGCATCAGCTGCTTTCTGCTTCTTTTTTTTTTTTGTAAAAAAAAAAGTCATGATACAAAAAATACTGAAGTGCGGTAGGCCCTTCTCTTATCACAGAGACTGATGCACGGCAGCAAGTTAGATTTATGGCGTCAGTTGCCTTGGAGACAGCAGTTTGATAAGTGCAGTCTGGAATGCTGATTTTTCATCACGGTAAGCATCCAGACAGACAGACAGACAGATAATGGTTAGCATTCAGACAGACAGGCAAAACATGGTTAGCATTCAGACAGACAGACAGACAGACAGATAATGGTTAGCATTCAGACAGACAGACAAAACATGGTTAGCATTCAGACAGACAGAACATGGTTAGCATTCAGACAGACAGACAAAACATGGTTAGCATTCAGACAGACAGACAAAACATGGTTAGCATTCAGACAGACAGAAAATGGTTAGCATTGAGACAGACAGACAAAACATGGTTAGCATTCAGACAGACAGAAAATGGTTAGCATTGAGACAGACA
>JADBJO010000152.1:142951-145451 GCA_016801955.1 Conus betulinus
AGATCACTATACAGTCAAGATGAAAGTGCCTTATTTCACACACACGTACCATGATTTTGCTGAACTCGCTTTATCCAGACGTCTCCCTGTGGTCAATGGACCTCGACATCCAGACTTGTTAACCAGTCTGAATCTTTATGACCCCGTACCCAGACAAAACATTCGTATTAGTTAAGACCGCATGTATGTTAAACCATTACTGTGTACTCTTTCTCTGTAGCTGCGATTTATAATTCGAGTTCTAATTGCCGTTATTTATCATGTTGTCATGTCTTGCATGCATGAAAACAATTCGCATCGACAGGTACCTTGTGAAAGACAATGTCCTTGGAAGTTTGGGGACCAGTTTCAAAGTTCAAGGTCTTGCAAAGTATGCAAACAAGCTACAATTGAATAAAGATTTGAATTGGTCAGTGGGAATGTGTCCTTTTTATTGTTGCACCAGACATGCCCATCTCTCTCTCTCTCTCTCTCTCTCTCTCTCTCTCTCTCTCTCTCTCTCTCTCTCTCTGATACCGTTTTTTTTTTTTATCAATATAGGCCACAGTAAATTTCGATTGATCGAGTCAAACGCCTTTTCAAAAAATGCTAATACCTTACGATTAAAAGAAAACTGCTTCTGAATCAGGGCAAGAAGGGTAAACATGAAAAAAATATGTGGTCTACAGTCGAGTATCCGCGTTTAAATCCAGCCTGATGTTTACCGGTTAGGTTATTTTCTTTTACATATTCCCGAAGTCTGGAGTTGATTATGGCACTAAATACTGTGCTACTAGTATCAGACAACGAGATACGTCAGTAGTTGTTTACATTGTTCACTTCACCTTTTTTATACAGTGGAAGCGTCATAGATTCACACCAAGACTCGGGGAAAATACCCTTATCGAGCAATGCATTGAAGAACCTGACAATAAAAGGCTTGATCTGTTCGCGCGGAGCTTTCAAAAACTCCCCAATGATTCCACCAGGACCTGCAGCTTTACCAGACTTTAATTTTTCAAGTGCTATCAAAATTCATCTCTTGAAACAGGACGGTCCATGCACTCATTTTCCGCATTTGACAAATCAAAATCATAATCATTTGGCAAATATTTGTTTAGTAACGACTCAAAATGTCGGAACCATTCATCTAATGGTATGTTATTTCTGGGTTGTATTCGTTTCAGTGAATGTTTTTTCATGTAGTCCCAAAAAGCCTTATGACCGGATGCTATGAGATCTTCTTACATGCTGCTGTTAAATTCTCTTTCCTTTCTAACTAATATTTTTTTGTATTCACTTCTAGCCCTTACACACACATTTTTATCATTCTTATCCGGAGTTCTACGAAATATTCTCAACAATTTACGCACTTTTCTCTTGTTAAGATTACATTCTACGTCGAACCATCCCCTTTTTATGTTTAGTCCACCTTTATTGTTCTTTTCATACATGTAGCACATGTTTTTATACAATCATTAAACACATTCAATGATTCATCAATATTTATATCAATTAGCTCTAAGGCATTTTTCAGTCTACTTTAATTTGTTGTGGCCTATATTGATTAAAAAAAAAAGGTATAAGAGGAAAAGTGTTTAAGTGTATTCACAGCATGTATCAAGCAATTTAAAACAAGGATAAAAAGCGGCAATAAATTAACTGACTATATATATAAGATGCACTAAGGGAGTAAAACAAGGGGATGTGTGCAGTCCTGTTCTATTTTCATTATTCATCAATGAACTCGGCAATTGAAATACTAGAAAACGCGCAAAGCATGGTGCCAGATGTACAAACGATCTAACGGAACTCTTTATTCTATTGCTGTAGATGACGTAGCGCTGCTATCGGAGACCGTCGTTGGTTTGTAGAGACAATTAAATAATTCAAAGTACTCAGCCGATATATTAGAATTAAAAGTCAATTTTGAAAGAAAGCAAGATTATTGTTTTAGAAAAGGAGGTCACTTGGCTGCAACGGAGAAATGGATGTATGATGGTTCTCTTATGCCCGTTGTAAACATTTATAAAATACTAGGCATACTTTTTTTTCTACTCGCCTGAGTTTTGTTGCTGCTTGTAGATACCTTTCTAGTAGAGCTAGAAATGTGTTATTATGTGTTATGAAGAAATTGTCTGTATTAAATAACAACTCTTAGAAGCGTTTGTCAAAATTTTTGATGCATAGATACAACCCGTTGTACAGTATGGTTCAGAGCTATGGGGTTTAGATAAGAACGCTATTGTTCATTGTGAATCGGTTCATTTAACTGGGTTAAAAAAAAGTTTTAAGGGGTGGAGCGTAGAACTCCAAACGATTTAGTATAAGGTGAAACGAATAGATACCCAATATACATAAATTCTGCAGTTAGAAATGTTCGCTACTCGTTAAAGTTGTTAAAAATGAATAATGATAGGTTACCACGAAAAGCATATAATACCTTATTTCATCTCGATTCAAGGGGCAAAATTAACTGGGTTTCAAATATACGGATTTGTTTATCTGAGCTGGGGCTAGC
>JADBJO010000152.1:170451-172951 GCA_016801955.1 Conus betulinus
ATCGAGGAAGAAAGTGTCTGAGAGAGAAGGCAGTCCACCTTTTAGCCTAACGGGATATATCAGCAGACATTAGTCAGAATTCAGAAGACTCCCCCTGCACTTAGCATCAGTCTCGGGCTGTTTGACACAAAACCTGACCACACCTTACATTCAGGGGGACATCCAAGCGTTTCATCTTGTCATGATTTGGAGAAGGTACAGTTTCTTGGCATGCGTCCATGACTTGATGTATTGTTCGCTATTGCACTGAGATCCAAAAATCTTTAAAAAAAAAAAACAAACATAAAAAAGCCTTGACTGCAATAGGTATTTCACCAGTGGTGTGTTCACTTCTCGCCTTCTGCAGTGAATTGTTGAAATGATAACGCTATTGATTCATCTGCAGTAGATTACATACACAGAGAATTATTTCCAAATTCAATCATGGGATCGAATTTCAGCTTGAATGCAATGTTTAGAATCTGAAACAAAACACCCTTTTGGGGGAAGCAGGATGACTGTTTTTTATCGCTGCACGTAAATTGATATTTGTTACCCAGCTTCTCCAGCTTACGTAAGTCTTAGAACAAAAACGTTCATTCACATATATGTTCTAAACGGTAGCTTATCCCACGGATCCACTTCTGCCTTTAAGGTAACGATCCAGTTCCCATTCCGCGATGTGCCACTCGGAAAACCTCCCCACTCTGGACACCTCTCCACTCCTCAGTGTGCAATTCGGGAATCCTCTCCACTCCTCAGGGTGCAATTCGGAAATCCTCTCCACTCCTCAGTGTGCAATTCGGGAATCCTCTCCACTCCTCAGGGTGCAATTCGGAAATCCTCTCCACTCCTCAGTGTGCAATTCGGGAATCCTCTCCACTCCTCAGTGTACAATTCGGAAATCCTCTCCACTCCTCAGTGTACAATTCGGAAATCCTCTCCACTCCTCAGTGTGCGATTGGGAAATCCTCTCCACTCCTCAGTGTGCAATTCGGGAATCCTCTCCACTCCTCAGTGTACAATTCGGAAATCCTCTCAACTCCTCAGTGTGCGATTGGGAAATCCCTCTCACACTCCTCAGTGTGCAATTCGGGAATCCTCTCCACTCCTCAGTGTACAATTCGGAAATCCTCTCCACTCCTCAGTGTGCGATTGGGAAATCCTCTCTACTCCTCAGTGTGCAATTCGGAAATCCTCTCCACTCCTCAATGTGCAAATCTGAAATCTTCTTCACTCCTCGGTGTGCAGTTCTCAAATCCTCTCCGCTCCTCAGTGTGCAATTCTGAAATCCTCTTGGCTCCCCTGTGTAGAATTTTGAAACACCTCTTAACTCCTAAGTGTATAATCTCAAATCCACTATACTGGCCAGTGTACCCCTCTAATATCATCTATACTCCTCCGTGTGTTACTCTAAAGTCCTGTCCTATCCTCATTGTACCACTTTGAAATCCTCTCCACTCCTCATTGTACCATTCTGAAATCCTCTCCACTCTACAGTATACCACTCTGAAACATTTCGCACTCCTCAGTGTACTACTCTGAAATCCTCTCCACTCCTCAGTGTACTACTCTGAAATCCTCTCCACTCCTCAGTGTACTACTCTGAAATCCTCTCCACTCCTCATTGTACCATTCTGAAATCCTCTCCACTCTACAGTATACCACTCTGAAACATTTCGCACTCCTCAGTGTACTACTCTGAAATCCTCTCCACTCCTCAGTGTACTACTCTGAAATCCTCTCCACTCCTCATTGTACCATTCTGAAATCCTCTCCACTCCTCATTGTACCATTCTGAAATCCTCTCCACTCCTCATTGTACCATTCTGAAATCCTCTCCACTCCTCATTGTACCATTCTGAAGTCCTCTCCACTCCTCATTGTACCATTCTGAAGTCCTCTCCACTCCTCATTGTACCATTCTGAAATCCTCTCCACTCCTCATTGTACCATTCTGAAATCCTCTTCACTCCTCAGTGTACTACTCTGAAATCCTCTTCACTCCTCAGTGTACAACTCTGAAATCCTCTCCACTCTACAGTATACCACTCTGAAACATTTTCCACTCCTCAGTGTACTACTCTGAAATCCTCTTCGCTCCTCAGTGTACTACTCTGAAATCCTCTTCGCTCCTCAGTGTACTACTCTGAAATCCTCTTCGCTCCTCAGTGTACTACTCTGAAATCCTCTTCGCTCCTCAGTGTACTACTCTGAAATCCTCTTCGCTCCTCAGTGTACTACTCTGAAATCCTCTTCGCTCCTCAGTGTACTACTCTGAAATCCTCTTCGCTCCTCAGTGTACTACTCTGAAATCCTCTTCGCTCCTCAGTGTACTACTCTGAAATCCTCTTCGTTCTTTAGTGTACTACTCTGAAATCCTCTTCGCCCCTCAGTGTGTGCCAGTCCCAAATCCTCCTCACTCCTCAATGTACCACTCTTAAATCCTCTTCGCTCCTCAATATGCCAACTCAAATCTTCACTCCCCCAACTCATCAGTGTAGAAGGTCGACCACTCGAG
>JADBJO010000152.1:182951-192951 GCA_016801955.1 Conus betulinus
GAGGCCATCATGACAGCAAGGCATGAAGGCCACAGAGAACCTGAGATATTTTTAAAATGCTGATCAATGAGAATGAGGGATGATGAAGATGATGCTACAGATTTCCATTCCGGTCTGAGACTAAACGACGGGGCTGTACTCTCTGCTTACTTTCCTAATAGATCCTGGTTTCAACCAAGCCCGAAAGATACAGACACCTGCAGTGTTGGTCAGGAAATTTGAGCAACATTCTCAGAAACGCATATATTTAAGTGGACGAAACTCGACTATATGGAGCCAGTCTTCCCAACTGAGCCCATAGCGAATTCAACTCTGGGTAGGAGCCGGTCGGGGCGGAAAAATCCTATATGACTCTGATGGGAATCAAACCCACGACCACCCAGCCAGTAGTCTGGGACACTAACCACTTCGCCACGGCGGCTGGTGAACTTGCCCTTGTTTAGTGGCCAACCTATCACAATGCTGACTTCCAACATTACAGGTTCCATTCCTTCTTCCATGTGTGTGTGTGTGTGTGTGTGTGTGTGTGTGTGTGTGTGTGTGTGTGTGTGTGTGTGTGTGTGTGTGTGTGTGGTTTTTTGTATAGGGGCCTCACTGATCACGACCATATGTGCTTAGCGCGGTATTTCGTTTTTTTCTCAATTTTGTTCTGAATTATTCACACTTCCAGACTGAACACCATCATTATATTCACATCAGTCCACATTGACAGGATTTCAAAGCGCCCATGCAGTACGGCCCCAGTGACTGTGGAACACTTCCTGCAGGACTGACCCACACTTTGAAAAGCTAAGAACAGAGTCCAGGCCTGCTGACACATTGACCATCGTACACCAGCGTCTGGGGTTCCTGTCTGAGAGCACGAAGAAGAAAAAAACAGAAATCAAAGATTTGCTTTAAACAAAACAGACAAAGTAATAAAAAAAGGTGCAAGCAACAAAATATGAAAGCAAAGGAAAAAATGAAAATATTTCAGATCAGTTTTTTTCAGGGCGAGTTGCCAAGTTCGCTGTTTAGCTCAGCGGCGCGTAAAAACTCCTTTCAAAATGCAATCTTTTATCTCCTCACTCTAACTCATCCTTCCGTGCCATTTTTCTTCAGGGTCGACCACGAGATCCAACAGATAACGTTAACAAAGTAGCTGTGTGAAAGTGTGCACACATGTACATAATGACAAAGATTGAACATGTTTGCAGAATGTGTACTATGAGAAGCTTGTATTTCCTGTTTTTCCGTTAAAAAAAATTTCCTTCTGAAAATATAAAAAAACTGTCGCTTTTAGTTCGAGAATAAAGTAAGAAAGAAAGAAAGAAAGAAAAAGAAAGAAAAAGAAAGAAAAGAGAAAAGAAAAAACCGTAGAAAACAAACGAAACCAAAGGGTAGGAAGAGGGTGAACGGATTCATGTTCGCTTCATCCACACAGCTCATGATATGACTTTGATGCATCCCAGGAAAAGCTCTCAATATACATTTTGAAATTACCTGCTCGACCATATGAATTTTGTTGTTATCGTCGTACTTCATCAAACCAAAGTACCTTGGGTATATTTGACATGGCCGTGCACAGTGTATTTTACTGTCGTTTATTTTTGTTAGTGTATGTAAGCTACTCCAAAGACGTAGGCATCAGGCAAACATATGAACATACCCGGGTACAAAGGCAGAAGCTTGTGTGTGTAAGCCTGCAAAAGAATTTTGTTCGGATTATTTACTCTCTCTCTCTCTCTCTCTCTCTCTCTCTCTCTCTCTCTCTCTCTCTCTCTCTCTCTCTCTCTCTCTCTCTCTCTCACACACACACACACACACACACACACACACACACACACACACACACACATAACTGACACTGAAAAAAAAAAGTTTAATGCCATTGACTATACAAACCTATTGGTATGGGGGGGGATAACAAACATTTCGCCATTATTCAGCGACAACAGGGAAGAAATACAACAAAGTGTATAGGAAACAGTACTGGTTCATTTAGGATTTAACATTCAACATTTAGAAATTTAGAAATATTTTCAAAGCAATCAAATGTCATAATGAAAAACAGATTTACAATTTTTACGAAAACACACACACACACACACACACACACACACACACACACACACACACACACACACACACACACACATATATATATATATATATATATATATATATATATATGCATATATATATATATATATATATATATATATATATATATATATACATATATATATATATATACATATATATACATATACATATATATATATATATATATATATATATATATATATATATATATATTATACAGACAAAGAGAGATGTTGCCTGACGAACATTCAAATAGTCTATTTTTAGACGTCTGAAGCATTCTACTGATGCATCCTGCTTCGGACTATTTTAAGAATTATGGGCTGTCCCAGAAATCAGAGAAAATACTCCAGTTGGATGTATCTGAGCAAGTTCAATTCTATCTCATGAAATAATTAAGCTAACTCTATTTTAGTCAAACATTCAATTTTATAGTGACATAAACAATTACGTTCCTCTCACTATTTGTAGACGGGGGAAAAAGTTACATGAGAAATAACTCATTCTGTCCGTAGCTACTATCGCTTCCTCTGGCATACTGATACTTTCTTAGGATTCTCTCGTTCTTGGAGGGCTGATCTCTCCCAAGTGCCCTTCAAGTTGTTGGTTCGATATGACATTCACAGCAGTTCTGACAGTGTGGGAGAATGGTGGATGTTAGACATGTCACCGAAATGGGAAAAGAAACAGCGGGCTTTCAAGCTGGCATTACGTTCCAAACAAGATAACAAGTAAAGTTTCTGTTATCAGTTGAGCGTGACAGAAAATGGATGTAGGACTCTCACTTGGTTTCGTTGGTGTATTGCCGTGTAAATCTAACCAGTGTGACAGCTCCAGGGAAAGACCCGACTCTACCACATACACAGTTGGACAGCCCGGACAAGTTAGACAGCCGTTGAATCCGTTAAGCTGCAGGGTCACCAACATCGTTGTCAGACCAATAGTTCGTATGCGAGTTCCTAATAGTGCGGGGTTTCGTAACAACTTGAGAAACTTGATGATGTGTCAAGCCACCGAACATGTCTATCGCGACTGTGACCATAACACTGAGGGCAGATTATCAAAACATGATAATCGTCATCTATTTGGGTTGTACAGTCGTAATATTTGACGAATTGTATCTTGTGCAGTTTATTTTTGTTTCCGTGCCTTATCAACACGGCACTGATTTTCTCACAACAAATCAGAAATAAATTCGATTACAGCGTCTTTGTGTAGGGCTATTTAGTTGTACCATTTAATTTATTGTATCGTGTGCAGTTCATTTTGTTTTTGTGCCTTATCAACATAGCACTGATTTTCTGGCGACAAATCCGAAATAAAATCGATTACAGTGTTGTTTGTTTTTTCGTTGTTGTTGTTTTTAGTTGAAAACACACAGAGCGATGCGCATGATGAAATTGGGTGTGTAATAGAGTGAACTCGTTTGACTGCACAATGTCAGCCGAGTGGGGTAACGCAGAGTGGAGTAGTTGTTAGGGGTGCACACATATTAGTCAGTTATGTAAGAGGCTGACCTAGTTGGCGCAGTCAATCGGGTCACCCAAACAGGTGTAAGTGTCAGAAAGAAAAGT
This sequence comes from Conus betulinus, assembly GCA_016801955.1. NCBI lineage: Eukaryota > Metazoa > Mollusca > Gastropoda > Neogastropoda > Conidae > Conus > Conus betulinus. The sequence goes on from JADBJO010000152.1 coordinate 186,611, forward strand.
CATCGTTGTCTATTGGATCACATCATAGTGATACCAAACTGTTGTTGAGGACCCTCACGATGATAACAATTTCATCATTCAAATCGTTGGCTAGCCTCATGATGTTGACAATTTCATCATTCAATTCGCTGGCAGTCTCTCTCTCTGTCTCTCTCTCTCTCTCTCTCTCTCTCTCTCTCTCTCTCTCTCTCTCTCTCTCTAAAGGTAGCTGTACTTTCTGCAACGCGCTAAACCTATCCATATGTATCAACAACAACAACAAGAAAAAAAGAAAAAAAAAAAAAAGAAAGAAGAAAAACCCTGAACGCCATATTTTGCTTGTGTAAAAAAAAACAAGCGGATGAAAAATCGGGAAAAAAGCTCGCTGTTTTTCTGTATACTCTGTTGCTTTTTGGCATCATTGAATGATTGCTGTAGACCAAAAAAAAATAATGATAATAATCGAAAAGATAGAAATATTTCGGGGAAAAAGCAACTTGAACATAAAAATGTAATACGCAAGAAAAAAAATTGGTTCAAAGTGATTTTTCAGTGCAAAATTCGGGCTGTCTGTATCGCTGAAGGGCCTCCCAGAGAGGAAAAAATAAAGAAAACAACCTTTGTTTCTAATCTCACGGAAGCAATCCATTCTCCCATGCTTTTCCCGCAGAGCGTCGTTGACTGTGAGGTCCATTGTATGGCTTAAACGCATGAGTGATGTGAATGCATTTGTAAACACGCCTGCGAGGTGGTACAGATATTTAACACACACACACACGCGCGCGCGCGCGCGCACACACACGCACGCACGCACGCGCGCGCGCACAGACAGACAGACAGACAGACAGACACACACACACACACACACACACACACACACACACACACACACACACACACACACACACACACACACACACACGCACGCACGCACACACACATTAATATTGCACAGTGGATATTCATGAAATCTACCTATGGATTTCTGGAAGCATATGCTGAAAAAAGCTTGTCTCACAATAGTTCAATAGACGTGGGCTAGTTCCGTACCCCTCAGAGAATATTCCAGTCGTACATAGCAGAATGTTACAACTTTTTTTTTCTGTAGGTCTGTTGTATGGTATGGATAAGAGAAAGTTCTATGTCTAAACTGTGAATAAGGTCTTGCGTTCTAGATTGTTCTCTTTGCAGATAACTGGGGCATTCATGCTTATGTAAAAACATAGTGCAGACTGGTTTCATCATTGATGTTAAGAACGATATGATAATTCAAAACCGTTTCTTTTGAAGATACACTCTGGCTATTTCGGCAACGTAGGGTATGTATTGCACAGGAGACTGTTCGTTTGTTTCATTTCTTGTTTGTTTGTCAGCTTAAAACAAACAAACAAACAAATAAAACAACAAAACAAAAATCCGCTGAACGGATTTTTACCAAACATTTTGCAACGATTAAAGCTGGTGCATGATGCGCTCATTAACGTTTAGTGTATATCTGTGGAGGGCGTATCCATCATACATTTAAGAAGTTGCCATTTCAGAATTGAGAATATAAAACATTTCAGTGGGACGATCGAACTTTCTAGTGAGATAGATATTGATATTTCTTACATTCTCCTAGAGAAAAAGTGGAAATAATTCTTTCTGCCCAGCTGCTAATCATTCCAGTTATGGACCAGTACTTTTCCAGCTTTTGTTTAGTCTTGGAGGCCTGGTGTGTCTCAAATCGTTTTCTTTGATACCGGTTATATTCACTGCAGTTTTTCTCATAGTTTGAGACGGATAGATTTTAGACATATCACTGCAACGGGTAAAGAGAGAACAGCATTAAGACTGGCAATATGTTTCAAACAAGACTAACAGTTAACCCTTTATTTACACAGAAAATGGCTTTTACTTGGTTTTGATGCTGACTTTCCATATCATTAACCGAGGTGATTCCAGAGAAAGGCTAGACTCTACCAAATAGAAACTGGACAACTGAGACAGGTTTGACAGCCGCTGAATCTTTGTGTTAGTTTTGGAGGTTGCAGGATCACCAATGGCGTTGTCATACTATCACTCATGTCCGAGTTTCCAACAGTGTCAGCATTCGTAGTGGCTCCAAAGCCTTGGCAGCGTGTCAGACCTCAAAGATACCTATGGGAAATGTGTCCACAGTGTTGAGATTGGAATACCGAAACATTACAGTTGCGATCCAGGTAGAGCACGTACTCTTGCTCCTCCTTATGTTTGTTACTTTTCCTCCTGCTCATTATGAAGATGGCAACTTCTTCTTTTTTTTAACTTTCTTTGCTTGCTTACGGCAACACACCATTAACATCGATCACAGAATAGTATTCCATATTTCACAAAGCACAAAGTGATGAACATTATGAATGGCAGATAGGCACTAATATGACACCCGCTTATTCGTGCAAAGTCAACTGAGTGCAGGAATTCAGCAGTGTGATATCGTCCGGTTACGAAAGCGCAAATCCGGTGACAGGATGCCCTACTACCCAGCGTATTTGAAACAGGTATCAGTGACAGAATCAAATCATCGTTCTCTTCAGAGTTTGCGTATGAGCGTTGCCAAAATCTTGTTCTGCAGCTTTATTATCCAAATTGCTGGCAGTTAGGCCACTACTGATTTCCGTGTAAAAACAAAAACAATGTGAAAGGTCGTGAACGAAAGTAAGAAATCAAACGTATGTGTTTTGTTTAACAATGCATGCCTTCGGGCAATGCTTGACAATACGTTACCAGAATACCGCTTCGTCATACAAAAATGATGAATCCAAGTTCCTCCTCTTCCGTGTTGAAAATCCCAGTGTGCAGAAAATAATGGTTTCTGAAAACTAGTTAATTTTTAAATAGTGACTCACTGTAAGACCGCATGCCCCTTAAGTAATCTACAGCCATCTTGCCTTTCAATCCACTGGAAAAACTCCAATGTGGTAGCGCCGGAGCAAAGCAGACATCTGCTTTGTCTCAGAAGCGGCTTGTCATTTCCCCCTGGTTGCCATAGAACTACTCTCGAGAATTCACAGTCACGTCGATCCACTAAATGGGCGCGAAAATTATACAGGACATACTGGTTCGTTTGCATATACGTTACGAAACGGCTCAGTCTGCTGCTCTCTGCGCTTCATTAGTAATGATGTGAGCATACGTTGAACGAGATAACCTTGCTCTGTTCAAAGTGCGTGCGGCAGACACTGGCCTGGCCTTTTGCCCTCATACTCTCTTATCTAACTTGTACCCCATTAGTGCAGCTGCACTTCAGTCTCTGCGGACCCGCCCCACAACAGCTGAGTGCGTAACACTAGGGTCATCATAGTAAAATCATCATATCCTTTTTGTTTAAACCCCAATTTTTTTTTAAATGAAACTTTGGCATTTGGGAGTGAATGACTCTCTATTGTACATATGCATGACAATGCATACTGCTTTTTAAAAAAAAGTTTTAATTATGGTATGAAAGTACATAGCTGCTCTTATTTCAAGAGCTGACCGGGACTGCTGTGCTTGTGACTCTATAACACAATCTATGCAACAAATGCAACACATTGTCCGAGTCCGAATCACTGTCATTGTGTCACTGTCACTGTCTGAACTATTGGCTTCCTCTGCACTGCAGTGTAAGCCTGACTTTCCGAAGCCAGACTTCAAACACATAACTCACACAACCTCATCAAACACATTAAAAACACTCAAATAACATGAGAAAAAGCCAGTAAAAACAACGCAGTCGCCAAAGCCAACAGGGTAAAACTACCAAGTGAGAATACAGTAGAATGAGAGAGTGAAAATGGAAGTAACTGCTGTGGTACGAGAAAGAAAAAAAAAACAAACAAACAAACAAAACCCACCGTACCCGGTTTACGGGAGACAACAATGTGGTACGGATAAGTCAGTACTCGGGGTAAAAGTGTTATCTGTATCTCACAGTCCTCTTGTCACGGATATCCCTATAAGATGGTTGTTCAATAACTCATAAGTCATCGGAGGATCTGTTAGAGTCCATAAAAACTGAGAAGCTAATGTATACATAAGGAAGATCCAGCAAAATGGATATCCAACACTGACCGGGGAAAAATGACGAAGGATCATACCTGAAATGGGGAAAAAAAAGATGAAGAAGGATTATTCTTGAAAATGCGAAAAACTACAAACCCACAGATGCTAGGCATTACTCTTTTTTCTTAAACAAGAAAAAATAAGGTAATATGGAAAATGAATTTTTCAGATTACTGCACTATTCCACATATAACTCAATCAAAGAGTCTGTCAAGCAGTGAATCAGGAAGTTTGAAAAAATATGAAAAGGAAAGTTTTAAAAAATTAGAAAGAGTGTGGTTAGCTACCGCTAAGGACATAGACACATAAAGTACAGGACAAGACACAATGCATTTCGACCTCTTGGGTCTTCTTCAGGCAAAACCAAATGGCATTTAGAACAGTGAAAATTAATAACGAGAAACCACTTAACTTCTCATGTTCGGCACACCGGTAAAAAATGAGAAGTTAAATGGTTTCTCGTTCTTCGGTTGTACTGCCCTAAAAGTTTTTTGTTTTTGCCTGAAGAAGATGCAAGAGGTCGAAATGCGTTGTGTCTCGTCCTGTATTTTGTTTGTCTATGTATTTGGCGGTAACTAACCCCCTCTCTTTCTAAATTTTACTTATTTTCCCCCCTCAGTCACTCCGTTTTGAAGCTTGGAAAATATAGTTATCGCAAAACATAAACTATGTGGGGTAAGGCATGCAGAATGATCTTACTGTAAATACTTATTCCATGCAATCCACACGCAATGGAGAGAAGCATAGACTGATGTTGGGAGGTCATGGTTCACACCCCATCAAGGCAAACTGCTCTTTTTTGGTGATGGTGGTGGTGGTGGTAGTGGTTGTGGTGGGTTGTGTTAGGTTTTTTGCTGGCTTACTTGTTTCTGTGTGTGTTTGTTTTTCTTTCTGTGTCTGGTCTCTCTGACTGGGAAGTTGGTTTTGTCGAAGTTGAGTATCGCCAGCTTGGTGTTAGCATCTTTTAGAATGTTACTCGGCTGCCCTGCAAGACGCTTCCATGAAGAGTCTATATTTCTAACAGCTTGTTGAGGGATGGATATATTATGGATGAAGCATGACGATGCTGTCTTTCTTTGATTTCAGAGGCCAAACTGAATCCTCGCCATATTAATACATCAATACCGACACCATCAGTTATCAATGAATTCAAGTGAAAAAAAAGACAAAGAGACAAGAAGAAAAAGTCTGATTTTTTTCTGACTCTCTGTGCTCTTCTGTCATGGTACCTTTCCGCCCCCTCCCAGTCCTCAACCACATCCACCATTATCTGCTTGTCAGTTCTGAGAGATCTTGTCAATGTAGGGACTATGATGTGGTCTCTTTCAGAGTATGATATAGCATCGGTAATTTAAAGCTTAGAGGCGGTTCTTGATGCACGCTGATTCGGAACAGGCAATGCATAGCGCTTAAATCTGGTGATGGCAGCAATGCAGGGTATTCTCTGGTGAGAAGTCAACAGTGACAAGGCAATAAATGATTCATGGAGGTTTCTGGTCGTGGGTGTATGTTTGCACGTACACAAATAGGTAGGTTAGTGTGTAGCAGGTAGGAAGGTTTGTGCGTCGGGAGGTAAATGGTGAATTGACGAGTGATTTAGAGGTGATAAATAATTATAATTATAACAACAAGTACAACAACAACAACAAATAATAACAACAACAACAACAACAATTATGACCGTAATAATAATAATTAATATTATAACAATAATAACATAAGTACGCCGAACTGAATGGAGATAAGTGATTGCTCATTCATTTTCGTTGTCCTGAGTGTTTTATATCTTGCCTGAAGAAGACCTAAGAGGTCCGAACGCGTCGTGTTTTGTCTTGTGATTCATTTTCTAGGTTTTTCAGCGGAGTCTTATAAATGACTTTTTAGATAATGTAATGAAATAATAATCATAGTAACAATATCAAAATAATAATATATAACAATAAAAGTGATGACCATCATCATCATCATCACCATCATCATCATCATCATGATCATCATCATCATGATCATCATTATTATTATTATTATCATCATCATCATCATCATCATCATCATCATCATCATTATTACTGTCATCATCATCATCATCATCATCATCATCATCATCATCATCATAATCATTATTGTTATAATTATTATTATCATTATTATCATTATTATTATCATTATTATTATTACCCTTCTCTCGATCTCATTAATATCATCATCAAAGTAAAGTTGAGGATGAGTATCCGATAATGATATGATGATGATGATGATGATGATGATGATGATCATCATCATCATCATCATCATCATCA
>JADBJO010000152.1:210451-215451 GCA_016801955.1 Conus betulinus
GACTACTCACAAAAATACATGATCATGATTTTGTTTCGTATGTTTGTTCCTTTGATTTTGTTTGTTTAGTTGAGACGTTTGTAGAGGATTTTCAGGTGCCTATTTTTAAAGGGTACACATTGTTTTGTAAAGCCTGCTGTTAAACTGTCGACACACGGAAGACGTTCGGGTGGAATTATATGTTTGATAAGAAATGAGTTGTGTTCTTTTGTCAAACCTATATGTGTGGAGTCTCATCTTTTTTATGCTTTTGTGTTGGATAAATGCCTTTTCGGCATTGAAAGACACATTATGTATGTTTGTGCTTATATACCGCCAGAGAACTCACCATATTATGTGCATTTTGATTATGAAAATGGTGTTTCTTTATTGGAAGATTTTTTATGCGATTGTTTGCTTTATAATAAAGAACATGATATGCACATAGTAATTAATGGAGATTTAAATAGCAGAACTTCAAATATATCTTGTGACTTAGAATCCAATGTATGTGATTTTGTTAATCAACATTTGAGTGGGCCTTTGAACCTGAACAGAAATTCTGAAGACCGTGTGATTAATAATTATGGCAAAATGTTACTTAGCATGTGCACTGTTTTTGACCTGTGTATTTTGAACGGTATGTGTGAGGATGACCTTCAAGGTCATTACACGTACATAGCTGATAATGGGTAACAGTGTAGATGATTATTTTTTTACTGTCGTATGATTTGTATTCAAGAGTGTCTGATAGCATCAGAATGAAGGTGTCTGATAGAATTGAATCTGATCATTTGTCTTTGGAATTATATATTCACTTCCCTATGAATAATGAGATTTGTGTTCAGGATGATGTTCAAATTTTCGAAAAGTTTGTATGGGACGAAACCCAAAGCAATGTGTTCAGAGACAACATCTGTTCAAACGACATGCAAAGTCGGTTTGGAATGGCGATCAGTTTGATAGATATAGATATCAACGAAGCACTTGAGGTTTTTAATCATTGTATAAAGATGCAGCAGACTGTATGAAGAAAAACAATATACATTGGTAGGTACGTGAAAGATGACGACTGGTATGATAAAGAATGTCGTGCAGCAAAGAAAACTGTACGCAATTTGTTGACGACATTTAAGCGTACTTTATCTCCACCTGATCGCACTTCTTTATGTATAGCAAGACGTGAATAAACATTTGTTAAAGAGAAAAGAGAAGCAATTTAATGAGACTCTATTAACTGACTTATTACGATCTGTAAATAATCAAAAAGATTTCTGGGAATCTGTGCGTAAAATATCTACAACAAGAAGGCAGATGCTCGAGTGACATTAGCATAAGCGATTGGTATTTACACTTTAAAGAATTGTTAGAAAGAAAAGACAAGTTTGATAATGTTCTGGTTCAGGGAGAAAGTAATAGTGATCAAAATGTTTATGATGCTGTTAAGAATGATGATGTTTATGAAAATGTTGATAATGATGATGATGATGATGATGACCATGCTGCCGCTGCTGCTGCTTTTGGTGATGATGATGGTGATGATGATGAAAAAAACGATGATGACGGGGAAAATAATTTGAATCAACCTATCTCAGTAGAAGAAGTTTTGATTGCGCTGAAAACTCTGAAAAGTCGTAAGGCTGCCGGTCCGGACAAAATCATAGGGGATTTTATTAAAAATGCCTGCAAATCAAATTTGGTAATGGAATTTTTGGTAAAATTTTTTAATTCTCTGTTTGAGAGAGGCATATATCCTGAAAGCTGGTGTGAGTCAATTGTTGTGCCACTATATAAAAAGGGTAATGTTACCAATCCAATAACTACAGGGGAATCTCGTTGTGCAATGTTTGCAGCAAACTGTATAGTGCAATTATTAATAAAAGACTTCAAGTGTGGGTTGAGGACAATAACATCACAGGTGAGTTTCAAGCTGGGTTTAAACAAAATCGTTCCACCATAGACCATATGTTCACATTATTGGCTTTCATTCAAAAACAATTTTGTCTGAACCGTAGTTGTGTGTTGCTTTCATCGATTTTGAGAAAGCGTTTGACTCTATCAATAGAACCATACTTTGGCCTATCTTGTTAAAAACGGTATTCGTGGAAAGATGTATAAATGCATTATGAGTATGTATGATTGTGTAAAGGCAAAGGTACGATGTGGTGGTGCTTTAACTGATTATATCAATTGCACATCAGGTGTTAAGCAGGGTGATGTTTGCAGCCCAGTTTTTTGTTTTTCTTTATCATTTAATGAGCTGACTTTGGAAGTGATAAACTCTGGAAGACATGGTGCCCATTTTGTAAATGATGCTATGGAAATATTTATTCTATTGCTTGCCGACGACGTGGCATTAATGTCTGAGACAGTAATAGGCCTCCAAACTCAACTAAACAGTTTGCAAAGGGCAGCTAATTCACTCCAGCTGAAAGTAAATTTGAGTAAAAGTAATATAATCGTTTTCAGAAAAGGGGGTTACCTTTCCTCTCGGGAAAAATGGACATATGATGGGGCAAATATGCCTGTTGTAAATGTATATAAATATTTAGGTGTATATTTCTCTACGCGATTAAGTTTCACTTTCGCATGTAAAGATATTGCTTGTAGAGCAAAAATGCATTGCTATGTTTTATGAAGAAGTTGTCGAAGCTGAATAATGAATCTCTTGCTTTGTTTTTGAAATTGTTTGATGCTCAGATCCTGCCTATGCTACAATATGGGGCTGAACTGTGGGGTCTTGATGCTGCCGCTGCACAATGCGAAAAGGTTCATTTATTTGCTTTAAAAAAAGTTCTTAGGTGTATCATCACAAACCCCAAATGATCTTGTGTATGGAGAGACTAACAGATATCCCATCTCTTTGCACTTCACTGTTAAATGTATCAAGTACTGGCTCAAGTTAACTCAGATGGCTGAACATAGATTACCCCATAAAGCTTATAAAATGCTTGTAGAACTAGATAATAGGGGCAAGATAAACTGGGTATCACGTGTTAAGGCGAAATTATATGAACACGGTTTCGGGTACGTATGGCTTAACCAAGGTGTCGGAGATATATGAACAGTTTTCTTCGTACCTTTAAAGAAAGACTAATTGACTGTAGGTGGCAAGACTGGAATTTTCATGTTCAGAATAGTGACAGGTTTAGTTTCTATAGAACATTTATTGATGTGCATTCTCTGCCAACGTATATGTCAATGACCATGGACAGGCACTTGAAGTTTATGATGACAAAATTTAGAGTTGGTGTTTCTGATATTCTTGTTCATCACTGCCGTTATAGACAAGTAAATGCCTCTGGTCTGCTGTGTCCATTATGTCGACAGTCAAGAGAAGATGAAGTACATTTTGCATTAACTTGTCCAGAGTTACAAGATATAAGAGAAAAGTTTATTCCCAAAAATTTTACACAAGACCTTGCTTATTCAAGCTTATTTTGTTAATGTCATCTGCAAATGAAAACACTGTAAAGCAGTTTCGCAGTTTTTTTTTATTCAAAGCTTTCAAATCTCTCTCTCTCTCTCTCTCTCTCTCTCTCTCTCTCTCTCTCTTTCTCTCTCTCCCTCTCTCCCTCTCTCTCCTTCTCTCTCTCTCTCCCTCCTCCCATTTCTCGCTCTGTCTCTCTCTGCATGCTTCTAGTCAGCTTTGTTTACTATTGTTAGTGTTTATCAAAGACAGATTGGATTAATAGGCTTTTATGTTAGCCTAAGATCTTTATCCTTGTCAAGTAAAGTTTTCAAATGTCATGTGTGAAGTGTCTGTCTGCAGTGTGTGTGTGTGTGTGTGTGTGTGTGTGTGTGTGTGTGTGTGTGTGTGTGTGTGTGTGTGTGTGTGTGTGTGTGTGTGTGTGTGTGTGTGGTGTGTGTGTGTGTGTGTGTGTGTGTGTGTTGTGTGTGTGTGTGTGTGTGTGTGTGTGTGTGTGTGTGTGTGGGCGGGGGATGGGGGTGGGAGGCAGTCCTGGCATAAGGCCAGAATGACCCCCCCCCCCCCCCCCTTCTATATTTTAACTCCCCGGGAGTCAATCTGGGTCAACATTTCTTGATCAAATGTAACTCCCCGGGAGTTAGTTTTAGGCACGTGCGTGTTTTAATTCTAACTCGTGCCTAAACTAACTCCCGGGGAGCTACGTTCGATCAAGAAATGTTGATCCAGATTGACTCCCGGGGAGTTAAAATATAGAGGGGGGGGGTGGGGTGGGGTGTCATTTACTGTAGCGATGCCGGTATTGTGCAATGTCTGAAATTCCCAGTGGTATCAAGCCAGTCAGTGAACTGGGAAAATCAAACACGAGATCACTGCTTCAGTTGTGTTATTAACGCTATTTTGTTTTTTCGGTGTATTACGGAACGGCTCTGTCTGCTGTGTCTTCTGTGTTTCACGGTTGCTGCTGTTAGCATCCACTCAGCCGAAAGCCCCACCCACTTCAAAGACCCGTGGCAGACGCAAGGGCTGGCACTTGGCCCACGTCCAATCGTAGTTTATTTCCCAGTGGCTTCCCGCCACAGACAGGTCCGGAAGACGTTTTATTCAATAAGGCCTTTTTCATCGGAGGACTAATGGATCACTGAGAAATAGAAAGTTAACATATACCTAAATTTAGTGACAATACAGTGTTTTCATTGTTTGAAGACAGCTAAAAGTTAATACCCGTTAGAATTCCAAAAAAAAAAAACTTAGAAGAGCGAAAGATCTCAAACCCAGAGACATCACGCAGTAATCCATTTCTATCTGTCAGTTTGTCTGTCTATCTGTCTGTCTGTCTGTCTGTGTTGTTGTCTGTCTGTCTGTCTTTCCACTTTTCGTGTTTTCTTCAATTGCAAGTAAAACGTAAAAAGGCACTTTTTTTATTTCTTTAATAACAGGCCTTCCCTAAATCCCATCCAGGGAGCCATGCAGACAATGGATGAAACAGCAGCAGCAGTAGTAGTAGTAGCAGCAGCAAAAGTAGTGATGGTAGCAGTAGTAGCAGCAGGAGCAGCAGCTGCAAATAGCAGCAGCAGCAGCAGTAGTCGTAGAA
>JADBJO010000152.1:217951-220451 GCA_016801955.1 Conus betulinus
CGTCGATCTTGGCTTTAAAAAGATGATGCAGCCCAGGTGGGGGAACAGAGGGACTGATTTCAGTTCAGTCTCTCTCTCTAATCTTGGTGTTGGGAAGGTGGTACTCTTCACGTGGTGCAGACAGGGGGAGGACCTCCGTCTTCTTCAATCAGAGGTATAAGGTAAAGAGAGTCGGTGCCAGAGTGCAATCCTGCTTCTATTCGTTTATGATAGGGAAGGACCCTGAAAGGTCACTGTAGAATCTGACTTTTGCCATGCTGATCTTCATGCAGCTGGATGACCATGCTGAGGAGCTTTGGACGGCTGAGTCATCCCATGATCTACTATATTATATACCTTTTTTTGCTCACAGTTTTGAAACGCGTTGGTTACGTCGACGTATGTTAAGCACAGCCCTTTGTTTTGCTCAAAGCTCTTCTCGCGTAGTTGCCTGAGAAAAAAAAAACACCATACCTGTGGTGTTCCTGTGGACTCTGAAGTCCACAATGGCTGTCTAGGAGGTGGTTTTTAGCTATGGTGGGGACCAGTCTGTTCAGCAATATGTTTTGTAAGGTCTTTTCCTGTAATGGATAGCAGAGTGATCCTCTGATATTTTGCACAGGGTGATGTTGACTGTATCGCCGGGATCTTGTGGTAGTTTGCCCTGCTCCCAGCAACAGACGTAAAGCTCATGCTGTTTTACACGTAACGCTGAACTCCTACGCTTCCAAACTGGTGAGTAACCTGATGGCGGCATGGCTTTAGAAGATTCATCTAGGCCACTGGGCGACGGGGTACGTTTGAGTGTAACAGGTAGGTAGGCAAATGGGTGGGTAGGCAGAAAGTTAGTATGCTTGAAGGCAGGCGCGTATTTAATGAATGATTAGTGAACGAGTATATCTTGCGCGCTCGAACCATTTGCAAGACATCATTTGCCGTGTGTGTTTTTGTGATGGGGTGGCAAGAATTGTGCGATGGAAGGAGCCTCAAGAGTCTAAAGGGATCCAATTGCCGTCAGTTCAGTTTAGAAGAGAAGAAGAAGAAGAAGGAGAAAGAAGAAGAAGAAGAAGAAGAAGAAGAAGAAGAAGAAGAAGAAGAAGAAGAAGAGAAGAAAGAGAAGAAGAAGAAGAGAAGAAGAAGAAGAAGAAGAGAAGAAGGACAGGGAGGAGGAGGAAGAGGAGGTGGAGAAAGAGGAGGAGGAGGAGAAGGAGGAGAAAAGAAGGAGGAGGAGGAGAAAAAGAAAGGAGGAGGAGGAGGAGGAGGGAGGATAGGAGGAGATAAGGAAGGAAGGAAAGAAGGAGGAGGAGGAGGAGGAGGAAGAGGAGGAGGAGAAGGAGGAGAAGGAGAGAGAAGAGAAGAACGACAAGAACAACAAGAAGAAGGAGAGCAAGAGGAACAACAAAAAAAAAAAAAAAAAATGTACTGAATTGCTGCGTGTCGATGAATGTATTGAAGACATTTCTGAATTGTTCTGTTTGTTTACGGTTATTCTCTCCGTCCCCTGCACTTCCCTTAATGTTTATATTTCCTCTTCAGATTTTCAATAATGATTATTTGTCAATTTTCCATAATGCTTCATCTTGAACTCATAAGGAATGTTTAAAAAAAAAAGAGAGGGGTAAATGAAGTTTGACAAGAAGAGAGGTTCGGGTTAAAGGGCCTCTTCTTCTTCTTCTTCTTCTTCTTCTTCTTTCATCTTTCTCATTGTCGTCTCGTCGTCGTCGTCGTCGTCGTCGTCGTCGTCGTCGTCGTCCTCCTCCTCCTCCTCCTCCTCCTCCTCCTCCTCCTCCCTCCTCCTCCTCCTTCTCATCATCATCATCATCTCATCATCATCGTTGTCATCATCATTATCATTAGAAAACGCATTTTTTTTCAGAATAGAGACGCACAATTATTGGCTGGATAGAAAATACCAAATGAGAGCAGATTTTATGTAACCTTTAGACTAGAGGGAGGAAAATTGTCCATGTGACCGACGATCCCAGCCCCCCCCCAGCAGTCGTCATTTTGACTTCATTAACCTACACAACAACAGGTTGTACGCGAAGACTTGTTTTCCCTCCCCCCCCCCCCCCCCCAAAAAAACCCCCCCCCCCCCCCCCCCCCCCCCCCCCCCCCCCCCCCCCCCCCCCCCCCCCCCCCCCCCCCCCACCCCCATTGTTCCCTCTGCATGTTACCCCCCCCCCCCAAAAAAAAAAAAAACCAACCCCCCCCCAAAAAAAAAAACAAAAAAAAAACACCTTCAGGGAAAAAAAAAAATCGAAAAACCCAACAACACACAAAACTCAAAGAGAAAAAAAACATACACCCACCCACCCCACACCTACCCTGCCCGAAAAAACCCCCCTCGTTTCGTCTTTCATTCTGTCTCCATTCTCTCCTTCCAACACCGGCCGTGTTGTCTAACTACTTTCTGCACTTCTCTTGACTCTAACGGGAAAGAAAATGTCTGCTGGTCTAATACGATCTACATGGAGAACCATATTGGTTTTATGGAAAATTCCCTTCACTAATGAAAGAA
>JADBJO010000152.1:225451-230451 GCA_016801955.1 Conus betulinus
GTGTGTGTGTGTGTTTGAGTGTGTGTGTGTGTGCGTGTGGTGTGTGTGCGTGTGTGTGTGTGGTGTGTGTGTGTGTGTGCGTGTCGTGTGTGTGTGTGTGTGTGTGTGGTGTGTGTGGGGTTGTGTGCGTGTGTGTGTGTGTGGTGTTGTGTGTGTGGTGTGGGTGTGTGTGTGTGTGTGGTGTGTGGTGTGTGTGTGGGGTTATTCGGAGGTGTGGGGTTGGTGTGCGCTTGTTCGTATGAGTGTGCGTTTGTGTGGTATCTTATCATCTATGTATCAGCGAGAGAGAGGATCGAGAGAGAGGGGGAGAGAGAGACGAGAGGAGAGGATGAGACGAGAGAGAGAGAGGGAGATAGGGAGAAAGAGTTAGAGAGAGAAGAGACAGAGAGACAGAGAGACAGAGAGACGAGGAGAGAGAGAGAGGAGAGAGAGAAGAGGGGAGAGAGAGGAGAGAGATAGAGAGAGAGGAGAGCCATGTTGTTTGTCTGAGAGGGGATGCCGTGTGTCCGCGCGCGCACGCGCACGCTTGTGTGTGCATGCGTGCGTGCATGCGTGCGTGCGTGCGTGCGTGTTTGCGTATGTGTGTTGGTGTGGTGTGTGTGTGTGTGTGTGTGTGTGGGTGTTTTTGTCTGTCGGTCTGTCTGTCTGTCTGTCTCTATGTGTCTGTATCTGTGATTGTGGTGTTAGAGTGGTTGGTGTTGGTGGGGATGGTGGTGCTTTGGAGGCTTGTAAGTGAATGAGTATGATTATGTGTGTGATTATGGGTTTGGCATCGGTGTGTTTTCCTGGCACGCTCGCGTGGTGTGTGGTGTGTGTGTGTGTGTGTGGTGTGTGTGTGTGTGTGTGTGTGTGTGTGTTGTGTGTGTGCGTGTGTGTGTGGTGTGTTTGTGTGTGTGTGTGTGTGGTGTATGCGTGTGTGTGTGTGTGTGTGTGTGTGTGTGTGTGTGTGTGTGTGTGTGTGTGTGTGTCGTGTGTGTGTGTGTGTGCATGTGAGTATGTGTGTATAAATGAGAGAAGAGAGAGACCAAGAGAGAGTGGGCTGCTGGGGATGGGGGGTGGGGCGCGATTATATAAATAGTGATGAGAGTCTGATAGCGGAAAGTTCAAGTTCGGCCATCGAGTTATTATTCCTTAATGCACTGTTTTGGCCTTTATACCAAAGCAGTGTTTCCTGCATGGTTGACAAATGGGACTTCAGTCTGATGAATTTCGGATGAAAGAATTTCTTTCCTCTGTTAAGCGTCCCTCTAGAATCTAGAATCCTGCCATGCATTATATACATCCAAGTGTGATATCGAATTTTTTTCGCCACAGGCACAACACAGAAGAAGAAACGAGTCTATACGCTGATTCAAACAAAAAAAATAATAGGCATTTTGCGTGGACGATATGTGCGACTTGAAGACACTTCGAGGGACACACATAACTGTTGGAAGAGATAGGGCACAGGACATATTACAGGGTCGACTTCTGACTCGTGGGTAGGAGGATGAGGAAGGGGATGGATGCGAGTGGAAGGGACGGGTGGGTCCGTGGAGCCCAGGACTGAAATGATGAATAAACCATATTTAAGCTTCCCAGCCATCAACAGCGCGTCGATCTGATTTGCTAAGGGACCAACGTAATGTCCGTTCAGACACTTTGAAAAAAAACACAGAGTCGAGCTCCGCTCACGCGCCGTTGCCACGCACCATGCACTAAAACGCCGACAGACAGACAGACAGACAGACAAACACACACACACACACACACACACACACACACACACACACACCACACACACGCACACACAGCCAAAGTCATTCACCCACACACACACACCCCCACACACACACACACACCCACACAAACACACACCACACACGCCCACACAGACAAAGTCATACACACACACACACACACAAACACACACACAAACACCACACACACACACAGAGGAGAGGGAAGGAGAGAGTGGCCGGGAGACTGAGAATGAGACGAGATATCGAGGAGGAGAGAGGTGCGAGAGAGAGAGATTGAGAGAAGGAGGGGAAAGAGAGAGTGAGAGCGAGAGAGAGGAGGGAGAGAGAGTTAGAAAGAAAGAGAATGAGAGAGTAGTTGGAATTAATTGCAAGCTCTCTCTCCTCTCTCTCTCTCTCGGCTCTCCTCTCTATCTCCTCTCTCTCTATCTTCTCTCTCCTCTATCTCTATATCGTGCTACACTGGTGTGTTGTGTACGTGTGTGTGTGTGTGTGTTGGTGGGGGGGAGAGAGAGGGGGTGTGGGCATCCATGAGGGTGTTGGCGTGTCTTCCTATTTTGCTCTGCGTTCTCAAGAAAAAGAAGACCGCCCCCAATGAAACGTATAAAAGGGGCGACAGTGGTGATATGTCGGTATAAGCACATACAGCAATGACAAAGACACACGCAGTCACAGAAGACAGAAAAACCCACAACCTACAGAGAGAGAGAGAAAGGAGGCAAAGACACAACACCCACACACACAACACACCCACACACACACACTAACACCATTCAATCACACACATTCACAACCACACACACAAAACAACACACACACGCACACATCACACACACCGCACTTATACCACTGTCCCTCTGTCCTTTTCTGTATTGGTCTTGGCTGTACGTGCCTGTCGCTCTGTCTGGTCTGTCCGTTCTGTCTCTCTCTCTCTCTCGCTCTCTTCTCCTGTTGCTATCTATATCATCTCTCTCTCCATGACTGTTATCGTTTACCTCAATGAACAAAATCTGGTCTCCTTACAATGTGTAACCTCAAATTATGATCCTTTCGCTATGTCTTTTGTGTGGCTCCCAATGGTTGCTTAGCTTATCTGTTGGTGCATTTTATATTGCAGTGTACAGTACTTCGTAGGTTTTGTGCTTATGTGTTTGGCAGTGAGTACGCCTCCCCCCCCTGCGCGATTCCTTGCCATCCGCTTGAACGAAGGGCTGCGAGAGCGCCGTCATCTTAGTAGAAAGAAATGGGAAGCGCAAGTACGTAGGAGCGCGTATCGGATCACGACTCATAAAGAGGCGTAAGTTTGTTTCAGGGATATCCTCTCTCTCTCCTATCTCTCTCTCTCTCTCTAGCTCCCCTCTCTCTTCTCTCCTCTCCTATCTATCTCCTCTATCTCTACCCTCTCTCTCTATATCAGCCAAAGCTTATGTATTATACTGCTACGACATGTACATATTTTTTTTCTACGTCAGCAAGTCAGTTCACAACTCTAGTAGACAATGCATTGTCGGCCGCCCTGTTAGCGAAGTAGTTTCTCCTGTTTGTATCCTAATTATATTGCATGTTGTTTTTATACGTATATATGCAATGAAACGTATCTCGTTCACGTTTTGTAGAAGTACCCGGGCCTGACCATTCATTCTTCCCCTGATTCGTAATCAGGAAGTTAGGTGGTTCCTCTCTCTCTCTCTCCCTCTCTGTGACAGTTCCTCAAGTCCACAATGTCTGTGTCATTTACATTAAGGGGGTTACACTGAAGGCTTATGTTGGCGGCGTGGGGAAGGAAGGATTGGGAACAGCATTGAGGCCATTGAGCGTCCAGGCAGTAACTACGGTGTGTGGCACGTAGAGAGAGAGAGAGAGAGGAGAGAGAGAGAGAGAGAGAGAGAGAGAGAGAGAGGAGAGAGAGAGAGAGAGAGAGAGATAGAACGGAACAACAGACCCGACAGAACAGAGAGACAGACAACAGACAGACAAAACAGACAGACAAACAGACAGAACAGACAGAACAGGCAGGCAGAGCCGAGACCCCGACCGAGACAGAGAGACAGAAGGACGAGAGAGATAGAGACCCGAGACAGAAAGACAGAAGTACCACGAGATAAGACAAACATGTAACAAAAATGCGAAAGTCGACCAGAGAGAAGAAAAAAACAGAGAATAAGGAATTTAAGATAAAAGAAACAGTTTGTAGTTTAAGCATTTCTGCATACTGCCAGCAAAAGCAGGCAAAGTGCTGAGCAGCGTTTATCATTTGTCTATGTCGTTAACTATCAATTTGGACAAAGATGAATGTTAGAAATATTTAAGGGGGGGGGGGGGGGGGGGGGGGGGTGGGGGGGGGGGGGGGGGGGGGGGGGGGGGGGGGGGGGGGGGGGGGGTGGGGGGGGGCGGGTGTGGAAGGTGGCCCAGGAATATTTCTTTCTCTAAAACCATACAGATCAAAATGAATTTGAATTTCCTTTCGTTCGCAATGTTCAATGTAATGAACACAACCCACATCAAAGATCTTTCACGATCTGTCACAGTGCTCGTGTAGAATGGATCCCCGCCGGTTGGTCGTCAATGAGGACAACAATATCTCTGGGTACCCCTGGCACCTTTGGGGTGTCCATTTTTTTTCCCTTTATTTAGGATCGGTATATTTCTGTTACGTTAAAAACTTGTACATAATATTTTTAATACAAAAATTTGAGCTTTGTTTAAATAGATCTTTAATATGGATTGATATCCATTGAACAAAAGGGGGAGAGAGAGAGAGAGAGAGAGAGAGAGAGAGAGAGAGAGAGAGAGAGAGAGAGAGAGAGAGAGAGAGAGAGCGAGAGAGGGAGCATGGTGGTTTATTGCAAGTTTCCCTCACCATTCCGTTTCCCTCGTAATCTCCACGGTTTTGAACGCAAGGGTGGACATCCAAGACACATGTTCCTGCTGATATCTACATTTCTGTACCAGAGTGACTGTTAGCACACTTTATAAGAAAAACATTTGGACGGGGTTGTTTGTGTCTTTGCTTTTTTGTTTGTTTGTTGTTTGTCTGTTTGTGTATTTGATTTGTTTTTTTGTTTTTTTCCTTTTCAACGTTTATTTCTGCGTTCAATGGAAGCTTTCGATATACTATTCTCTTCCATGCAAGCAAATCGGAACCCTCTTGACAGTAAGAAGAGCTGTGGAGAACCATGCAAGCAGTAAAGTTGGGGATGATTCAAAAAAGAGTGGTACGCATCATTTGATCTGGAGTTAGCACGTGAGTCCCATCACTTA
>JADBJO010000152.1:235451-255451 GCA_016801955.1 Conus betulinus
AGAGGTTGATTTGATGTTAGTCCAGCAGACTGTTGAACACAACTCGAGGGTGATGGGTACAGACATCTGACAGCTGAGACGACGAAGAGTAATAATAGAATCTATGCATTCAATATCTCCAGTCCATAATTGGTAATGTTCTGAAGCTTTTGCTTTTATTCAGGGTACATTAGAAGAGCTGTATACATATCATAACCGAACTTAAGTTATTCATATACACATACATACATGCATACATGCATACATATATATATATAATACATACAGACAGACAGACAGATAGACAGACATATTCATTCAAACAACGAAAAAAGTGAAAATCAAGGAACTTTTTTTTCACAAATGCATCCAACATCTCAGGTTCTCCTCTAGGCATTTACATGATAACGAAGCACATCTAGTTTTTGTCAACATTTTCTTTACACACAAAAAAAACTCCATTCAAGATGGTTTTAGACAGGGAGGGGAAGCGAAGAGAGTGAAGTTAGGAGACAAACAAATCGAGGAAAGAAGAAAGAGTAAAACTGAGGATCAGATGGAAGGAGAGTGGAGGATCCTAAAACGTGACAAATTAACAGCACTAAATGCAGATGGTTATACAAGGATTAGGTATAGATCAGATTCGTACGCCTGTAAATACAAATACATATCCGGGTCGAGAGAGAGAGAGAGAGAGGTCGAGAGAGAGAGAGAGAGAGAGAGAGAGAGAGAGAGAGAGAGAGAGAGAGAGAGAGAGAAATGAAATGAAATCTTGATTACGTAGGGCCTCTTTGGAAGAGGGGAACAAAAAACCAATACATGTAAACATCATTACATACACATACATAAATATACAATCAAGTATAGCAATCTGCTGCGTTTTAAACGCTTGATAAATATAAAGTGCTAATTTTCTGACTGTATAACTGTTCGTTGAGGCCAACAAGAGAGATAAACAAAAACCATTTGGATTATGAGAGAACTTTTGACCAATTATTTTTTTTTTTGCTTATATAGTGTGTAAAATGGACAACATAATAAGAAGTGCATTTCGTTTTCGACAGCAACTTTACATAGTTTACAAATTAAATCTCGTTACCTACTTGGGCCTATAGTAGTGAATTGACCAGTCAGAAATGCCAAATCTAAGCTTAGGTACAATATATATTAAATGCCTGTCAAGCTCCATGAATAGATATAAAGGTAGAGAGCCACACGGATTACAAAAAGTTCTATATGCAGAAAACCTATCACTCTCATTTACGTGTTCACTCCTTCTTTGCCATCTACAATTCATTATTCTCTGCAGAAAGACACACCAAATTCATTGATATCACCCACACCTTGCTCCAGCAACACAAATCCAAATCCATATATCAACAAACATGATCTAACATGTGTGGCCCAAGTAGTCTTCCCTCGATCATCAAGATAACAGAGCATAGCATAAGCCTGTAATCTGTCAGTTGACGTCTGCAGTATTTTAAATCAGTAACGGATACATTGGACAGCAAAATTAATAGTGACAGGATATCTGTTCAACTCATTATAAACTAATTCGTTTGGAGTACTAAGTCTAACACCTAGATACCTCTTTAGGCCATATAAAAATGCACTTTTTCACAATACTGAGCTGCTCTAAAAAAAGCCCATATTTCACATCCATACTGCATAATAGGAAGCACTTGATGATCAGAGTTAATAGCACACGCAAAGAATCACAATTGAATAAACGTAGACGTTGAAAAATGACACAAACGAGCTTTCTTAGCTTTGCTAGCTAAATCACGACAGGCAGTGCTGAAACTCAGTTTTGTCGTAAAATACATACCTAAATATTTGTAGGCATTAACAACAGGCATGGCTTGTCCATAGAAAAACCATCTTTTCATAGCCCCTAGATAACCCCCTTATCGAAAAAAAACAACAAATATTACTTTTACCCAAATTAACTCTCAAAAATCTATTGCTGCAGCTGAGCTTTGTAAACTGTGTTTTACTGATTTTGTAACCCTACTACTGATTCTGAAAGCAGGAAGCATCATCGGCTAATAGTAAAATAAATAACTCAATGCGTCGAGCGAAAATGTTTACCCATGTCTACTAGTTCGAATTACATCTAGCGCTTATTCGTTAATAAACAAAGAAAATAAAATCGGACAGCATTTATCCCCTTGCTTAACCCCCGAGGAACAATAAATAGACTGACTATGTTTAGCCCCACATCTAACACGTGCCTTTACACTTAAATACATGCTACGTACACAATGTAATAGTTTACCCTTACTACGGTTGTCCACTAAAGTAAGTCAAGGCAAATTTCTATTTATAGTATCAAAACATTTCTGAAAATCAATAAAAGCAACATGAAACTTACGGTTTCGGGTTTTATTAAATTGCTTCTGCACACATGCTAGTAAGTGAACAAGTGATCAACCGTGGAATAACCTTTTTTTTTTTAATCCTGCCTGGCACTCACCTGTCAAGTTATTTTCTTCAACTCACAACTGCAATCGTTGATTTATGATAGAGCCATATAGTTTACTCACACATTAAGAAGACTAATACCTCTATGGTTACCTGGGTTGTTAATTTCACCTTTCTTGTGTAGTGGTAGAATAATAGATTCCATTCAACTGTCTGGATAAACACCTTTCTCAAAAAGTATATTTAGAAACTTAACAGAAAAAGGTAAGATGCATTACATGAATTTTTCAAAATTTTTCCAATAATCCCATCTGGACCACTAGCCTTTTTTTTGGTTTTAATGTAGACAGTGCTAATTTACTTCCTCTTCAGAAATAGGACGATTAAAGAGTAGACCATCATCATCAACATTACCAATACTGTCATCAAATAAGTCATCATTTGTGTCCGTTTCCAAAAGCATCTGAAAATGTTCAAACCATTGTTCCACCGTTTTCTGATTTTTGACATCTTTTTCTTCTTTGTATTATTTTATGGACTTTTCCCAGAAATCTTTTTGATTATTCACAGAATCTATCAAACTTTTAATCATCGTATTGCTGTACAGTTTCTTTTCAAAGTTAATGAGATTCTTATACTCTCTTCCCTGTTGACAAAAATTTAAACCTATCTTGTTCATCTAAAGTTCGACGAAATTTCTGTAAAAGCTTGCGCACACACCTCCTTCCATTCCTACACGCCAAATCAAACCAGTTTTGCGCTTTTCTTACTACTCCCGTTCACACATATTCGTTTCTTCATGCACTCTGCAGCTTCTTTCAAGCTTCATTAAACATATGAATGGCTTTATTTACATCTGTATCATCGTTCGAATTGCAGCTTTCAGTTTTCGTTTAACTGATTCAGAGTTCAATGCAGTTTGAAACACCCGTGCGTGTTCAGGGACCCAAGTAAACTATCAATGTACATTTTTTTTCTGTTGTCATCATTTACTACAGAAACATCCGGAACTCTAACAGAGAAAACAACAGGTATGCCGTAACTTCCAGTACGATCACAAACAGACAAACAGCAGTTGTCACTAACAATGGCAAAGAAATCACTCGACATCAGAAAATAGTCAATCACATTACAACCAAAATCACATAATGTACGTCAGCGACCTTCAAGATCAACATAGCACATACCATTCAGAATAAGCAAACCTAATGTTGTGCACATGTGTTATAGGGATTGCCCGAAACTATGAATACATGTGTCTTGCGATTTTCTATTTGTGTTACTTTCGCTTTTATGTATGGAGTCAAGAAAGTCATGCATCGATGCATCATATTTTTTGGAAGATTCGAAGTGCTAGCTTTTAAGTCACCAGAAACAAGAATGTGATAATCATTATCCAACAAAGCATTGTCAAAACAATTTTCTACAATTGTCACACCATCACACTCACCATCAAACAGAGAATGATATCTGGAGCCCTCAGGTGGTGTATAAGCACACACGTACAAACCATCTTTATCTAAACCAAGTAAACGTTTGTCAATGACAAACAACAAAAAGAATCCATTATCGACTTGAATCTCTCTCACATACAGTACAAACTCGTTTTTAATCAGACACACCACACTACCTGATGGCGGCCAGCATCAGACAATTTTACTGAAGTTTTTTTTTAGACGATTTATACCGGGCAGAACTTCAGCAGAAAAAAAGTGCCAGCAAACGTTTCAACAAGACAAAGAAATCCATAGGAAGATACAAATGAAACAAGATCGCTGTCATTCAGTTTGGAAAAAAGACCATTAATATTCCAGTGTAAAAAAAAGAGAATAAAAAACGTCTATTTACAAAAAAGAGAGAAGACAAACCACTATCACTGTCAGAGTCACCAGACCCTGCCCCAAACAATGTCTCATTGTTTACATCAGGTGCAATCTTCCCTTTGACCTCTCGTGAACTTTGTTGTTGTTGCTCTATTGAAGCATTTTCACGTGACATCGACAATTCACAGATTGGATTTAGCACACACCCAGCATTGCCTTCCCTCCATCCACTATCACCCCTCTCCCACTTCCGTTATCTCTCTTTTCATTGTTCTTCCTCCCTCCCATTGACCTCCTCCCGTCCACTGTACCCCATCCCTCTATCATCGCCTTCTTCACATGCCGTTTTCAGTCCACCTTCCTCCTCACCCCTACACTCCTGCCTTGTTCCATCATCCTGCCTCTCTTCCTTTCTCTTTAGTTCAGGACTGTCCTCCCTTCTTCCACTGCCCTCTCTCTCATTCACAACACAAATCTTGTCCTCATTCAGACTGACAGCAACGCTGCCTAGTTCAGTGGAAAAGTTTTGCACGAGGTTCATGCAACAACTGCATGTGTCGGTAACATAACGGGACAGCTTTCTCATAGGAGTTTCACTAGGGCTTTTCCTCTCTAGGTACATTTTCCTTTCCCCTAGAAAAGCTTCTTCGCCAGAAGGCCGGCCACACCTCAATTTCTGAACTCCTTCTCTCACCTCCTTGATTCTTGTGCACCTGTCATTTAACACAAACTTCTTCCCTTAAATCAAGAGGTAATCAAAAATCAAACTTTTTCCCTTCCCTCTTTCCCTCTTTCAGATGGGGTTAAGGGCCTTTCTAGTTGCCCCCCCCCCCCCTCTCTGGGAAAAGACCTCCCCAATGAATACATTGGTGCCACGCAGTTTGCCCTTTGCTTTCAGGATGGTGGTCTTCTCCTTGTAGAAGGTGCACCTGACTGGTGAATCAGGTCTGTTATTCAGTCTGTGCACTCTCCAAAGGAGACAGACTCCGGCAGCTTGATCTTATCTTTCGGGAACTTCTACACAGTTGTCTCACAGTCCTGGATTGTCTCAGCGGTGGGTCGGAGTAGTCCACAAAGCAACAGGTTTTCCTTCTGGACCGACACTCTAGGTCATCCAGCTTCAGGTGCACATCATGAAGGTGCGATTTCAGGTTCGGGTTTTTCTCCTTAGGTCGTCATTTTGAGACTTCAGGCTGTCATCCTGGGTCTTCAGCTTCTGCACCTCTTCATGTATCTCTTCATCTCCTCCCTCATGACAGTGCAAACAACACTCCCTCCTCCTCCTCTACACTGTTCAGTTTAGTGTTGTTGTTGGCATTCAATTTGGATAACTTCATGTCAGGTTAGCCTCTTGTTTGGCCATACTGCTGTCAAAATTGGACTGTAGTCGAGCTATGCTTGGCAACACCTCTTTAAAGTTTAGATACGGGATCGTCACTGACACTGTTCACACAATGCCTTTGTTCGGAGCCTTCATCTATGGTTCTGGTCATCAACTATGCCTGCGGAGGTCCTTCTTGTGTGGTCCCGGATTTGATTCTGTCTCTCCACACAGTGCCAACAGATTACAGTAAAAAAAAATTAAGTTATCAACAAACCTACTATAACCGCCTGCATATGTACGCAACTTCAATGTCGGTGATGGAAAATGTTTTCACCACCATTTGCCACATGAAGTTGATAAAAACTCAAACAAAGCCACTGCACCTCCCTCGAAATGACAATGGAATCTCAGGCATCGTCCCTGCAGTAGCAACTATGCCAACATTCGGAAAGCAACAAGTCTGGAAAATATGCTATTTTTATTTTACAAAACAATGGGAGCAAAAACAACACAGCTGGTCGTGAAATGAAAGCCATTCATTCCCCCCCCCCCCCCCCCATATATATATATATATATATATATATATATATATATATATATATAGAGAGAGAGAGAGAGAGAGAGAGAGAGAGAGAGAGAGAGAGAGAGAGAGAGGCAGTGAGACAGACAGAGAGAGAGAGAGAGAGAGAGAGAGAGAGAGGAGAGAGACAGACAGACAGACAGACAGACAGACAGAGAGACTCTGTATATTTAGAAACATATCGGGTCCTATATTTCAACATGATCTTAAACAGTCCAGATATGATTAGTCTACAGCAAGCATAATGTGAAGAATGTCAAGCGTATCAACGTATACGCAGTGACAATATATACACAATGTATACAAACAATTCTTAACACATATCAGAACTAGTGTGACGGACAATGGTTGGGCTACTAAACAGGAGAGCTGACCACTCTGACTGTTGACATTTTTTTTTTTTTTATCTCCCTTGCTTCCTTAAATGGACCCTCAAGCGTAGGCTCAAATAATTTACCCTGCATGTCATACCGGTTATATGATGGTTTTAGTTTTTCAGCAATTTACTTCCTTACAGCACACAATTTGTTTCATTTTTCTACCTTTCGCGAGCTGATTTGGAGTGCTGCTGGATTCTGTTTTTGAACTCTCGGTGGTTAGAATACCATGAAATTATAGACCGTGGTTTATTTTTTTTTTTAATTTAATGCCAAAGGAGCACAAGCAGAATCAGCCGTGTCTCTCTGACGAGTTCGATTTAGCAGACGAAAAGCCGCATAGAAAGTCACACAAATACTTTTGTTTTCAACATGGATTATTCTGTTTCTATATGTTGGTAGCAAAGAATACAATACGAATAATCCGTTGCCTTAATTTTTTCATCCCATCTGCTCCCCCCCCCCCCCCCCCCCCCCCCCCTTTTCACATTTATAGTATGTATATAATGTGTGTATATTATCAACAAATCATGTTCTCCAGAAAAACCCGCACCACAACAACAGGTATTGTTGGTCTCAACAGATATTGCAGATTTATACGAATTTGACAATCTGTTAGTAGCACAGGGACAATTTTGAAAAGACAAAAGCTTTCGCTACGAGAGTTTTCTTCAGGAATAAACGAAGAAGCCCTTGCGGCGGAAGCTTCAGTGTTATTAAATTGTTCATGTGCTAAGAACTAAGAACGGATTCTTAACTATATATATATAATCTCACAAGCAAAGTCTATATACAATTTAATAATACAAACAAAGTCTATAAAACACATGCACAACACGTGTTTCGCGATTCTTGTTATACAACTCGCTTCCTGATACAGCAAGTGAGACACTCATTGACCGGACGTGTGATGTTAGGGCTTTTTCGGTGTGTGTTTGTTAGAAAACTTACTTCCTGCTACAAGCAAGACACTTTCAAAATGAGGGACTGCAGGCGGATTTGGAAGCAAACATAAAAGAGAAAAAAATATATATATTATTCCGACAGACAATAGGAACAAACGAATATAAAGATGTACTTTCCCAATCTGCAAAGCATGTTTACAAACCGGTCACACACACGTCCGAAAAAGCGTATATTTGTGTGTTTGTTTGTACGCTTGTTTGTTTGTTTGCATACCGACTAGTACCGTGAACTTTTTTGTTTGCGCATAGATCCCGGTACAGTTTATTGTCTGAACCATTTGTAAAAAAAGTTAGCATTGCACATGGAGACTACCAAAAAGAACAACAAATAAACAATGTCAAAAAAGTAACAAAAGCTGTCGTAGATGATACGATTTCATCTCAACATCCGAAATCGAAACTTTGGATTCTTTCCATAGATTTTATCGTTCTCAGCAGTGCATTTGAAAAATCGATAAACCAGTGTGTGTGTGTGTATGTGTGTGTGTGTGTTGGATGGGGGGGGGGGGGGGGGGGGGAGGTGGCGGGGCGTTGGACTCAAACACCTTCGTGTCTGTGGAAAACGAGTGACACATGTCTCCCAAGTTATTCCCTGTATGCACAGACACCGGTATTACTCCGGTTTGGTATAAAACGTTGATGACTGTGTACTCTTGTGCTTTTCCCTCCTCTGCATCTGATGATAGTCTGACCTTACACTCTGTCCCCTCTAGCAGTTTCAAACAAACTTTAAAGACTGGCTGTGTGTTCTCCCACCCACCCCCCACCCCAACCCTCCTACCCCAATCCTCTTTTCCTCCTCGGACATTTCCACTCCACTGTCAGTTTCGTCGACTGTCCCCATCAGTTGCAGGATTACTTCCTAGAAAAACATTTCCCCATCAGTTGCAGGATGCAGTCCTGTACAAAAAAACATTTCCCCATCAGTTGCAGGATGCAGGTCCTGTACAAAAACATTTCCCCATCAGCTGCAGGATGCAGGTCCTGTACAAAAACATTTCCCCATCAGATTGCAGTTGCAGGCAGGTCCTGTAGGCCTTCCTGAAGGAGGGGTTCATCACGCCATACACCACCCAGTTCACAGAGTTGTTGGACAGCATCAGCAAGAACGTAATTATTCTGATCTCCGCTGCGCTGCAATTCCAACGAGAGAGCGGACTGCAGTGGTTATGCCATAGGGGGTGTAGGTGAGGCAAGTGAGTGAGGAGAAATATGAGGAACAGAGAGCGCACAAAGGCCACTTCCTTGGCGCTAAACTTCTTTCGTCTACGCTGTAAGTTATGCGAAATAGTGGTCAGAGGTTTCTGTGGACGACACTCGGATGGCGTCTTTTCAAGTGACGTCACTGATGATATTGAAGGTTTAAGAATTTCCGGTGTCAGAATTGCTGTTGCCATCAATGTGGCTTCTTCTTCGCGCCTGGGTCCGCTAATTTCAGATGACAGTATCCTGGGTGATAGAGGAGTGACTTCCGGGAGATGTTTTATTTCACTGAAATCGCCGGTTTCTCCGATTGTATGAGGATCTTCCTCGCCATCTGCTTGCCTCTGACCGCATAATTCTACACTGGCGACGGAAACAGTGTGTTCCACACGCCAGTCTTTCTTTCCCGTCATGTCCATGTCCAGGGAATGCGTAGCTTGAGGAGTACTTTCTGTCTCTTCGTCAAGTCTGCCACCATCACTTTCAATGTTCTCAGTGTCACTCTCGGGAACGTCTGCTTCATCCACTTCGTTGGAAAGCGTTTCTTTACTGTCAAAGATTGGATTCTGTTTCCAGTTCTCACACTGATGTCTCTCTGTGTCTAGATACATTTCTGGAACGTCTATAGTGCCTGTCTTCGTATTGTTGCTTCGAAGTTCCTTCCGCCTGCGGAACAATCTTCCTGTAATGTCTTGAACTTTACAGTCATACAGAGCACTATTAGTTTTCTTCCAGCATCGGAAGACAGCGAAGTTGCAGTAGCCAATAACGACCATGGGAGTAACGGTGAAGAAGGACCGCACCGATCATTGCATAGCTGAGGAAGGATGGTTTGTAGGTGCACATATGCACTGCGGAACTGTAATGATAGACTCCTCCATCAATACCCAGGGCAGGAGGGAAGGTGACTACAATGGCCACAATCCAAACGCTGATGCACATAACCACAGTACGAGGCCAGGTGAAGAGTCGCTTATACAGCTGGGTGTGACACACGTGGAAATAGCGGTTCGCAGAGATAGCCAGCAGAGATAGGATACCCGCCTGTAAAATAAAAAAAAGATGTAAGTTTAGTATACACTGCTTTTTTCCTCCATATTAACTATTTTTGGATTGAAATTAAATGTAAAATGAGGCAGGGAACAGTACATAGTAAACAATAAACAAGTAGGGTAACTCTTGCTCTCACAAGAAACGTAACTCCAAAGGAATGTTGCTTACGACACCGAATCGCCTAGCAGACATGCCAGCACAGAGCACACCGAGCAAACAAGGAAACACCCCCTGAAAAAAAAGGAAAGACTAGTAAGGAATGTTCCATACACTGCTTGAGATTACAATGGGAGCTAACGGGTGGACATGAAAATGAAATACATGTTATAGCATACTAACGTACATGTATATATTGTAATAAAGAAAGCATATAGCAGCTAGGCTCAGGCGGCGGTTTTTTTTTTTTTCTTTCGTGTTAAAGCAGCTCTATAGGCATTCTAAGAAAACTACTGATTTTCTCAGATCAGATAATTATGGCCCGTCTTTTGTTTTGTTGTTGCTGTTGTTGTTGTTGTTGTGGTTCTCTTCTTCTTCTTCTTTCTTCTTCTTCTTCTCAGGGGATTCATGACACAGAAGACCTTTAGCGGCGAATTAGTCCAGCGACATTAGCTGCAGGGTTTTAGCACAAGTTGAGATCGGTTAACTCAGCATGTTAATTTCCCATCGATTGATATCACTGTCGACATATTCAGCACTCCAGAATAATCGACATCCTATACATTTCTGTCGACTTCCTTGCCTGTAAACATTTTCGTACGATGAAGTCGTCGAAGTAAATGTGTGTGTGTGTGTGTGTGTGTGTGTGTGTGTGTGTGTGTGTGTGTGTGTGTGTGTGTTGTATTGTGCGCCCGCGCGCGCGCATGTGTGTGTGTGTGTGTGTGTGTGTGTGTGTGTGTGTGTGTGTGTGTGTGTGTGTGTGTGTGTGTGTGCATGAAGTCGTTTGCCAGGTCATGGGAAATAGCATGGATTTATTGAAACTTTAAACACATTAACAACCAGGGATCTAACAGCTAATGGCAGTTGGATGTTTTTGCAACTGTAGTAAGTCAGCTCAGGATCCGGTTTATTTGTTTTTCGTTTGTCTGTTTTTGGTCTTTTTTGTTTGTTTGTTTGTTTTTGATTAGCACCGTCCTACTACAATCGAAGAGCAGATAATACTAAATATCAGTCCATTCGGTAGTCAAACACTCTATATCTGAGTGTAAACACACGCAAGCAAACGAACGAGCAAACAACCAAATGGAGCAGATGCCGTATCCCCCACAACACCCTTCCTCCCCTTACCCTCATCCTAATCCCCCACTATCACAAGAAAGCAGTGAAACAACATTGAAATGATACATAAATCTTCCTATGAGGGGAAAGTAATAACTCGAGCAAGAAAAGAAAAAAAAAAGTGAACAAAGAAGAAAGGAAGGTCGGAAATTAAAATTTAAGAAAGGCAGAAATACAGGAGAGAGAGAGAGAGAGAGAGAGAGAGAGAGAGAGAGAGAGAGAGAGAGAGAGAGAGAGAGAGAGAGAGAGAGGTGGGGGGGGGGGGGAAGGAAAGACAGCGAAAAGACAAGACATTTTTAAGCGCTGAACTGACTTCCTAGATCCAGATCATCTTGCTAGTTCTACTACCTATAGAGAAGTTTAGTTTCTCTGTACCGATGCAGACAGTCGTGTGTGATGTTTTCATCCGTAAGTATCGATCCTGCGAATTCATCCACATGTGCGGATAGGGAATGACAAGGATTTACACAAAAACCGACTAGCCAGGTGTGTTTTAAAAGAGCAGAATAAACAACGTTCTCCAGCTTTTCATGACATTCATTTAAAAAAAAAATAATACTGGGTATAAAGGGGTACATGTCTCCCCCTGTAAATACATTCTATTTTATCTTGCACTGTTTAAGAAAGAAAGAAAAGAAGGGAGAGGAGAGACAGACAGACAGACAGACAGACAGACAGAGCAGGCATACAGAGAAAGAAAGAAAGAAAGAAAGAAAGAAAAAAAAAGAAGGAATGAAAGAGAGATAGAAAAACAAACAACCGAAGACCAGTCTGACTAGGAAACAAACAATGATAATTTTTTAAAGGGAAAAAAAACACTTGTGTTCTTTACACTGAGATTCAGTTTAAGTTTCTAAAAAAAAAAAAAAAACTTCACCACCTGCAACTCTGTGAACTTTTGGCCGCGCTGATAATTCAATGTGTCTGTATGAATATTCATTCATCCAGATGAGCGTAGGTCGTAAATGATGTCGATTCATCCGGGCAAAAAAATGAGCAGATATTAGTCATACAAAGGATACTTTAGTCGGGAAATACAATGAAAAGATGGAAGTTGATTGAAATAAATGCCGACTGCCCCGACTGTTGCTCCATGTGTACCAGTTCATTATTTCAAGTTGTTAATATTCTGAACTCTCAATAGAAAGTAAGCAAATGTCATTTCCTGATGAGTACTTATATAAGCGTAACGACAGAAACGTGTGCAACACCATAAGAAATCTGAAATGAGGCTTGAAACAGTAAACAGTAAATACAAAAAAAAGGGTAACTCTTGCTCCCATGATAAATTTATTATGGGCCCACAACTCCAAATAAATGCTGCTTACGACACCAAATTGCCCGGCAGAAATGAAAACATAGACCACTCTGAACAAATAAGGAGACATGCCCCAAAAAGTATGTTCCCAGTTTGTCTGTCTACCCTGTACAATATTAAAGTTTCCATTTCTGGAACTGAGAAGGGAGAATGGTTTTTTTTTTCCTCTTGCCTGGTGTTATAAGACATCAGTTAAATGTTCCACGTGTCTGAGTAAGAATGACTCGATTGGTCGTCTTGTTTGTTCGTATTAATTCATACATATCATTGGATGGAACTGTGTTGATTTGTTGTGTTTATGTAGGGAAATTATGTGACAACGTCATGTCAAAGCAGTCACGAACATTAGCCTGCATTAAGCAAATCACATTCTGCACTTATGTGAAGTTGAGCTAGAACTTTCCAAGAGTTATATCGCTCTCTGAAGAAGAGTCATCAGCCTTAAATCGACTGAGTTATATCATTGAACTACCGCAGATGGAACTGGCACTAATGCAGGCTGGGCGCAGGGAACATCATGCGATGGAAGCAAGCCAACAAGGATCTGTGTGTTTAGACTATCCTGCACTCAATATGAGATCGAACTCTGAGCCCAACGCTCTCATTGAAAAAAAAAAAAATTGGGAACTCAATTTACATTTACGTTTTCCTCTCTATTTTAACAGTCACCATAGCACCAAATTATCGTTCCAAAGCATCCCTGGTTTGCCAAGTGTGGAACAACATCAATGCAAAATAGCAAAAAAAAAAGGAACAGAAAACCAAAAAAAGCAATACGTACCGCTGAGGAACCGCAAATGATCATTCCATTCACCTCGCAGTGCGCATAGTTCACCACAGGATGATACCCTAAAATCATATCCAGGGCAAAAAAAAGGCAGTGAATATCCCAGAATCACAGAATCAGCTGATGCCAGGCTAGCTATGAATAGATCATACATATTTCTTTTTCGCCGAATACGCCCAATGATAACGACGATCAAGAGCCCGTTACCTAGAACACCCACAAGGATCATGATGCTGGCCACAGTGGCGAACATTGCACGTGCAACACTGCTGAGGTTTTGACTCAAGAATGGTGATGACTGGACAGTGTCTGTATTGTTGGCCGTGCCACTCATCATGACGTTTGAACGAGAGAATACGTTCTTGGTCTGTGTTGGGAAAATCTGAGATGATCGACGCTTATTTAGAAAGACTGTATTTTGCTGTTAGTCTTCTTGGAATAAAAGCAGATGAATTGAAAGTTGTGCGCATCTGTACTACATTCACATGTGTACACTTTGACCTCTTTTTCTTGCTCTGAGTTGTTATGCACCAGAAATCAAACTGATTTAGTATATTTGTACTTGTCTCTTCGAGGTCTATATTGTCAATGGATACATCTCGGGACAACCATTTCCAATCCAACACACCTGTTTGTGTCTTGCAATCCCAGAAACTACTCTAAATGATGGTTTGGCGTTACATCCCGTCGCAATGCAGCCTTAATTAGTTAACTGTTAGAAAGTTCTTTTGAACCTATTATGTTATGTTCCGCGAACAACTTAACTTCTCTCTTGCACTGGAATTATGGAACGAAATATAACATATGTTTCCTTTTATATACGCCCAATTCGCTTGCGGTCACTCCAGTAGTTTGGTAACACATATTACTCACATGGTGAGGGCAAGTTAATGAAAGCAACGAAAGCAGTTGGGCTTCAAAGTGCCGGAACTTGCAGTCCGGGAGTGATAAACACTGTTACATGCGGGCCTTTTAGTTACTGGGAACATACAGCAGTTTTTACATACAACACCACTGTTGGCAACGTCCCTCGATGAGTCGCTTTCTGTGATGGAAATCCCATCACTTAAAAGCTGTTTCCGTTTAGAATCGCTAGAAGTGATCTTGTTTGGGCAGCATTTTCCTTCTCATTATTATCAATGTTAACCTCGAATGTGCGCCCGGCATGTGTATGCTGGAGAGAGAGAGAGAGAGAGAGAGAGAGAGAGAGAGAGAGAGAGAGAGAGAGAGAGAAGAGAGAGAGAGAGAGTGTGTGCGTGTGTGCGCGTGCTTCAGTGTGTGTGTGTGTGTGTGTGTGTGTGTGTGTGTGTGTGTGTGTGTGTGTGTGTGTGTGTGTGTGTGTGTGTGTGTGTGTGTGTGTGATTGTGCGTGTTTGTAGTTATGATTTGCATTTAAAATATCCATGTGCGTCCAGTGTGTGTCAATTCATTTCTTTCCATGTGTATTTTAGCATGCATTGGCTTTGAGTTTCTTTTCTCTTTTTTTTTCCCAGAAAGGCACGGTGACACACAAAAAAAATATGCGGATCCGTTTAACCGTCAATAAAAATTATTCGTTTTCTTCTTCGGATTCTCCCTCAATAAAAGTGTATTCGTACTATCATTCGCATTAGCATTCATATTCTCTCTCTCTCTCTCTCTCTCTCTCTCTCTCTCTCTCTCTCTCTCTCTCTCTCTCTCTCTCTCTCTCTCTCTCTCAATAACATCAGTACGGTCCACCGGTTGTGTCTTGTAAATGTGTTGGCTGACAATGGTCAGTGGTGTTAATCAATCTTTGGACTGGTGAGTCCACTGTGATCGAGGTAGGTGCGCGCGCGCGTGTGTGTCTGTGTGCATGAATGTGTGCATGCGTGCGTGCATACATGTATGTATGTCTCTCTCTCTGTCTCTCTCGTCTCTGTCTCTCTCTCTCTCTCTCTCTCTCTCTCTCTCTCTCTCTCTCTCTCTCTCTCTCTCTCTCTCACCACCATGTCTTCTCCGCCCTTTCATTTTCCTACCAGTCAATCTTCGCTTCTGAACAGTAGTTGTTGTATATAGGATGATCTAATTGTGTGCGTGTGTGCCCCGTGTCCGTCGAGTCATTACAGGCATTATCAAACAGCCGAAAAGTGCTTCAACAACAGTGCAGTGTTTCCTCTGGTGGGTTGCCGCATGACGACTGGAGACTCATTTCTTCTTTTAAACTGCCAAAGCTAAAGCTGCGACCAAAATAAAGAGAGAAACAAAGAAAAGATACACTTGAAGGCGTGAGTGGGTCCCAAAGACGTACTGCCCGCAACTGTCGAAGCAACCAGCTGAGAGCTATCCCGCACCACCATTGGAACCCTCGCTGTGTTCAGGCTGGGTGCAGGTGCACACAGGACATTTTCATTATTATCTTGAAGGGAGATAATAGCTCCCTTGTAGATGCCGTTGTGTAATGGCCACCGGATGTGACACAGCAGATCCTCCACGGGAGCGTATGACGAGTCAGAAAAGGGATCATTGAATACCATCAAAGTGCTTCAGCCGCAGTGCAGTGTCTCCTCTGGTGGGTTGCCTCATGACGACTGGATACCCATTACTTCTTGTGAACTGCCAGTGCTAAAGCTGCGACAAGACAGGTGTTTTTAGGATAGCCTGATTGTCGTCAACTCGTGTTTTTCGACAGGCTTGGCAGAGAGAGTGGAATTGTGATTAGTTTGAGCGGGTTTCATTCTATAACTATTATCTACATTGGGTTCTGTTTGAGTGTCTGTGTTGTGATGTTGGCAGGAAGCCTTCGTGGTGTGTGTGACCAAGCCAGCCCCCTCTTTCCTCTTCTTCACCTGTTTTCTCTGTAGAACTATGTCTGGGTTCTCATCCACACGGGTTTGTCGGAAAAGACTTCTGGCCATCTGCCATCGAGGATGCACCTGAGGCACTTGCTGATAAAGGTCTGAAGACTGTGAATGTTGGAGGGTGATCATGCGTATGTATTAGGCATTGATTCTACTGTAGAGTATCAGTGATAGAGTGCAGGACTCGTATTCTTGGTGATCCTGGGGTTGCGGGTTCGAATCTCCGCCGGGCCGTTTCGGTACAAGAGGGTTTTTCCCTCCCTTGGAGTTAACATTGGTTCTGACACCATTTTTCCATACAGTCCTTTGAATGAGATTATAGACAGAGGTTCCGTGTGTAAACGCACGCATAACATCTTGCACACACGTAAAATTCCATCACCAACCACCGGAAGAGAAGGCCAGTTAGGCCGTTGGTATGGATGACACGTTACACATAGCATGCACCCTGCGTGAAAAATGGAAAGAATGAAGGAAGTAAGGAAACTGAGTGTACGATATTGAACGATATTGATTGGATGACACGGGAAACGACTGAATGAAGCGCTAGCTGGCAGCTCTTCAATCGGCACTACCCAGGTAGGCAGCCCGTTGCGTAAACGAGTGTGACGAGTGTGGACTGTAAACGGCTTATAGCTTGGTCTTCAGCCGAGGATAGGCGTTGTATAAGTATTAGCAGTAGTAATAATAATGATGATAACATAATGACGATAATGATCATAATAATAATGATAATGATGATGATAGAATATAATGATAATAACAATAATAATAATAATAATAATAATGATGATGATGATGATGATGATGATGATGATGATGATGATGAAGATGAACAGGACGGGCAGAGAACCAAAGGAACCATGACCTTCCCTTATCCAGGGCATGTCTTTGTTTTTTCGTGCCTGCAGACCACATATGCCTCACTTGCGGCGGGGGATTCCTTACCCGGAAAGAGACTTGACGGCCACGGACACACCACGCCCGATCCTTCTGAACGGGAGGTCCTGGGTCATTTGCGTTGACGACGGACAAACTACAGCGTTAGCATTCTCATGTGTTTACATAATAAGCTGAAATGTTAGGATTCTCTGGGTGTTGCTAACGAGGCTGTCTTTTTACCAGGGTCTGTATGTATGTTGTCTTCTTTGACTTAAAAGGAGCTGCAAAACACACACACACACACACACACACACACACACACACACACACACACACACACACACTTATCAAATTTGACACGAATCAGGAACAAACGGCGGATACATAATCGGTTAAGTAATGCCACTGCACAATTTCCACTAAACGTGAATACTACGAATCTGAGCCGTGTCAACTGATTATCGCCTATGAAGTAATGTGCTTCTATAAGCTATTACAACTTTCTGGTGATATGAACGTTGAGATTGCACGTGATTAATACTGCATTACAGAGAAGTACATGGGGAACAACTCTTCTGGTCCATATTTACTGGTGGGATATATAAATGAAACGTATTAAAAAAGGAAGAGATAAATGACGGTGGGAAAACTTGGAAGGATGGAGACACCACCTGTTAAAAAATGTACCAAAAAGTGAAAAACAAAGAAAACATAAAGGAAGAAGAAAAAAAAAAAGTGGAGAAAAATTGGAGGTTGGAGGACAACAAAAATAAGATGAAAAAAAAAAAAAGAAAAAAGTAAAACCGAAATAGTATTGCTTACCGAAGACAAATATTTCGATATATATTGTTGACGTTTGACACTGCCAAAATCGATACACACTCACTCCCTTGGCAAAGAAGAAAAAAAAAAAAAAAAAAAAAAAAAAATAAAAAAAAAAACGTTATTAGTGAGCTAAACAGGAAATACGTCAACATTACTGAGCATTTCCGTGGCACTGGTCGGTTAAAAAAAAGGATAGTTGTCAAGCCACTCGCTGTTATAGTATACGTTATAACGAAAGAGAGAAACTAATCAGATAGTCATGATTCCCTGGCCGTTTCAGAGGTTGTGTGTTTTAATACTGATTTGGTCTATGATATGATGGAACCATGGCTTATATACGTGAGCGCATGCACCTGTGTGTGTGTGTGTGTGTGTGTGTGTGTGTGTGAACATAGTTGAAGTGGATAGTTTGCAGGCAGGACAACATGACTTTGCCAAGAAAGGAGAGGGCTGGTGTGTGGTGGTGTGGGCGGATAAGAACTGGAAGGAGGCGTGTCTGCAAAGAGGGCTTTCATTTGTAAGTAGTTCAGCCTCCACGTATTGGGTGAATTGATTTCTGTCTACACATAGACTATTTCTGTCCGTTTAAAGAGCTTCTCTTCTTCTTCTTCGGTCGATATTTTTGGTTGGGTCATATCTAGTCCTATCACCACGATGAATCTCACAGTCTTCTTGAGAGTTTGACGGCTGCCCCAATGCTGCATCTGCAGTTCTGCACCTTCTGGCCAGGTTTGACGCCGTAGAACATCATTGGCTGAACAGTGCTGGGGGATGTGTTCCGGCACCAGAGATATAGTGCCACACGGACATTCGTCTGTGTGGGCAATCTTTATTCGGTTTAGGTGGCCGAGCAGTCTGCAGTGGACAGTACTCAGTCTGAAGAGGACTGTTTGCTGGTATCTTTGGAGCTGATGGTTTGGATCAACACCACTGTCTGCACCTAACCTTTTCTTCCGCTAGTTTTGGTATTGATCGTGGGTGCTAGTTTTGGTCTCTGTGTAGGTCACCGGGTTGCTGAACTGTTGTATATTGCTACCTGTCTTGGACAGAGCGTTAGCATTCTCATTCCTAGCGATCCCACTGTGGGTTTGAATCCATTGGAGTACAACGGATGATGATCGTCTTGAATGATTATGGAAGGCGTTTGTGATGTTTGGGTTATTCGAATTTCGTCTTCACACATCAGAAATCACAGCTCTGTAGCTACCTCCCACTCATGATATTCTACTTTTACGTACTTGTTTCTTCAAGACAACGTATAACAGTTAAAATGTATAAGCTTTTTTTTTTTTTTCAAAAAAAAACAGAGAAAACAGAAACATCCTTATTACATGTGCAAACGTGTCTGTTGCTTCTTGTCTGATTCCTCACTTTTCGAATACTCCAGATTAACAAAAAAAATCATCAAACACAAGATTCTTAATTACCCTGCACACAAACGAAGACAACCTCTTTAGAAAACAAGTAAACAATGGCAATTGTTCTGCAGCAAACAAACAAAAAACATGAAGGGGTTACCACTGTGCGATGGAATTAAAATTCACAAAATTCTGAAGAGAAAAACAGCAATAAAACAAAAACAAATCAATACAACAAAAACACTGACTGCACACAAAGTTGCCAACCAAGTGTGCATCGAACGTTTGCCTGACGTTCTTGAAAGTTGAAAGAAAAGGGTTTGAAATGTGCAGAATTCAAAATAGAATGAAAGGAATGGACCAGTTACAGAATTACAAAGCAGATGTATGCATGCTAGTTGACAATAGAATCAATAATAACCGAAACTAGCTTTTGTCATGACGAAATCGCACGATCTTAACAAGATGATACGATTTAATGAAAGATATGGAACGGGAGCAGAAGGTTATTTACATTTATGTCTGACTAAGTCGTAACTCTGTATTTCTGCGTGTGTAACTGACCGTGTACACATCCGTAAGCACCTCTCTCTCTCTCTCTCTCTCTCTCTCTCTCTCTCTCTCTCTCTCTCTCTCTCTCTCTCTCTCTCTCTCTCTCTCTCTCTGCGTGCGTGCGTGCGTGCGTTTTGCTTGCGTGCGTGCGTGAGAGAGAGTGAGAGTGCGTGAGAGTGCGAGAGAGAGAGAGAGAGAGAGAGAGAGAGAGAGAGAGAGAGAGAGAGAGAGAGAGAGAGAGAGAGAGAGAGGAGGAGATTTGGATAAAAATGGAATTTCTTACGCAGCAGGAGCAGGGGGTAAATAATCAACTTTATGATTGTGAAGAGCATGATTTTGCATTTGGATCGAACGGGCCCCTAGCATTGCAAAGGGATGTAAAAATGACATGCGCACATGCTTGTTAATGTGGGTGTGTGCTTGCATCGCCCCGTGCGCATATGCGCGCGCACTT
>JADBJO010000152.1:265451-267951 GCA_016801955.1 Conus betulinus
TGATAACGATAATGATGATGAATATGCTGATTAATATCATAATCACCATCATCATCATCGTCGTCGTCGTCGTCGTCGTCATCATCATCTTCATTAAAAAGAAAATAAACTATTGTCATCAGCATCAGCACCATATAAAATGAGCCTATTGCTATCCGCTTCATCAGTATACATGTCGGTCAATTTTCGTTGTACACACACACACACATACGCACGCACGCACGCACACACACACACACACACACACACACACACACACACACACACACGCGCGCGCGCGCGCGCGCGCGCGCGCGCGCGCGCGCTCTGGTGTGTACGTCGCCATCAGATCATTCACCAGAAGACACCATGCGCTGCTGCGTAGAGATCTTGTCCTTTCATCTTGATGTCCACAAAGAATGTGTCGGTGAAACGAAGATGTATAACAGACTTGAAACAGATTCTGCGCAATTTAGATTTTCCATTCTAGTATTACAATCAATTTGATATTGGAAAATAACGGGTAACAATGTCTGAAACCGTATATGCTTTCATCTTTTGTTCTTTTACATCCCATCAAATGGTGACTTCCTTCAAATTCGTCTGACAGAAGCCCGTGAACGATACACATAGTGTGTCTTGTATATATCCTTCAACATTCTGTCGATTCAGACCAAACAACATGATGCCAGAACTTCCAGTGTTTCGTCCATCAGAATAAGCGGTTTGATGTCTGTGGAGTCACAGAACAGGGGCTTCCTGGCATTATTGCATCCCACAAATAAGACCCGATGCTCGTGCGGATCATTGCTTGCTTTACAGGCTGTTTGTACGGATGGCTACTTGTTTGAGCTTGGACATAGCAAACACGCCAAGGTAACCGGCTTGCCATGCTCTGCTACTATGAAACAATGCGGTGCCCACACAGGACATTGCTATGTTGGGATTAAGGGTGTAATCTAGCCTGAGCTCACATGCCCGTTTCCATTTGGATTCATTTTGATTCTGTGCTGTTGAATTAGAACGAATGATGAAAAATGAAGACAAAAGAAAAGAATCGCCGGTCTGTTCTTTTCATCATACCATGAGAGAGAGAGAGAGAGAGAGAGAGAGAGAGAGAGAGAGAGAGAGAGAGTGTGTGTGTGTGTGTGTGTGAGAGAGAGAGAGAGAGAGAGAGAGAGAGAGAGTGTGTGTGTGTGTGTGTGTGAGAGAGAGAGAGAGAGAGAGAGAGAGAGAGAGAGCCAGAGAGAGAGCCAAACAGACGGACAGACAGATAGACAGACCGACCGAGACAAAAGAGACATAAACAGACAGCTAGTCAGAACAGAGAGAGACGGAACGATATGTTATCAAGGCGAAGAATGTATAACCATACTATCATAGTCCCGCCCCCCCCCCCCCCATCTTCTCTCTCTCTCTCTCTCTCTCTCTCTCTCTCTCTCTCTCTCTCTCTCTCTCTCTCTCTTTCACTCTGGACGCTTGCATTGTTTTTTTTTTGTTTGTTTGTTTTTGTTTTGTTCTTTTTGCGGGGAGGGGGGCGAGGGAAGGGGATCTTATGAAGTGATGGCAAAAAAAATAGATTCTGAAAATCGCCTTGTATTCAAAGTATCAACGAGAAACTCTGTCACAGACTCTTATGCGATCCATACTGCTTTTCTGATTTGAGTCAGAGATGATTATATACTACTTGCAATATCATGACTGATACCAGCTACCTTATGTGAAATTCTTTTTCTCGTCAAGTACCTTCAAACTCACAACGCACTCTAGATAACTTTGCACAATCTTTTGACAAGCGTAACAAGCATGTAATACTTTCAACACTACAACATGGACAGTTTTTCTTTACAAGAGTGATACTGTTGTCAATTATTACATTTTTTTTTTTTTTTTTTTGTTTGCAATTACATATATACATCTCCCTTCACATACAAAAAAAATGGCCATATGCAAATTACCAAAAACACGAAAAGAAGAGTTCTTAATATGTGCTGAATCAAGCAAATTAAACTTCATCAAATCAACAAGCTACAAAGCTGGTCTACATATTCTATAGCAACAGTTTGAAGTGACACGTTTAAACGTTTATACTTTTCAATCACAAAACCGTTTTTTGTGATGGAAAAATCAAATAGTGTGTATAGGAGTAAATAAAACAGATGCAGCAAATGTATATACTTTAGGCAAAAGTTCTGCTCTGCTCTGCTCTAGGATTCTCTTCGGGACCAAAATTACTGCTGTCTTAATATGAGAGACACATCTGTCAGATTCATGTGAAACTGTACAAAGAAAAGGGTTTATCACTTGCGGTCGTGATCAAGAATGTCCTTTTCGTAACTCGTTGAAGGCTTAATGTTTGACTCGCTTCTTTGCCGCCTTTCAATTTTTAAAGCAAATCAATTCTGTGCTTTTACCAGTTGTGTTTAGGTTTGAAACTGCTTGGATTTTGAACGTTTGAGGTCTGCGAAACTGTAACTTATTTTGTCTTGCTCAAACAACACACACACACACACACACACAC
>JADBJO010000152.1:280451-285451 GCA_016801955.1 Conus betulinus
GCCGTGCACCCCCCCCCCACCCCCCCCCCCTATACACACACACACACACACACACACACACACACACACACACACAGGCGCGCGAGAGCGCAGTGGAATGGTGAGCGAGTGGTCTGGCAATTCCGCTCTGATTGTCTGGAACATTCTCTGTCAATCCTCCATCCTCCATCCCCCATCCCTCCACCAAACTCTGCACTCCGTTCAGAGCTTTTCTGCACCTCAGGTGTCGGATACAGATTCATCATGTCTTTTTCTTTCTTTCTTTCTTTCTTTTTTTTTTTTTTTTTTTTTTTGCATGCCGGCTACTTTAATATCGGTGTTTTTGTTGTTGTTGTTGTGATATTGTGGAGCAGAGGAAAAGTGTAAAATGAACGGGGAGAGGACATTATTATCATTTTCTGAGGGTGTGACAGCAAGGATTTTATGGGTTGCATCCCTTTCTCAGACAATGTTTATTTCATGTTCAAGTTTTGCTTATGTCGTTTGCTTCTTCTTTCGCGTCTTCCTCAGTGAAGAATCTTTTCCTCCATTTTGTTTCACCAATTTGATTGCTAATATTCATAATGACACTATAAACCGAAATGTAGTTACTTATTCCTATCAAACAAAATGACGAGTTAATTAAAGAAAAAAAAAAATCAAGTTGCTAGACACTGGTAGTCTTCTTTTCGCCTCGCATGCAAAATAGCGTTTTTGATGAAAAGCAGCTTTTTTTGACGAAAAATAGCTTTTTGATGAAAAATACCCTTTTGGTAACATACCTTTCCATACTATGCGCCAACTTTCCGGTCTTTGCTTTCTCGAAAAGGGATTGCATAATTATGTTTTTTCTGCCATATTTTCATTTTGGGCTCTATGTAATCGTCCAGTATGTGCTTGTGTGTATGTCTGTTTATGGCACTTGTACTCTATGCCTATCCATGTGCTTGTGTGTATGTCTGCTTATGGAACTTGTACACTATGACTATCTTTGTCCTCCGCTGGCTGTGGCATGCGCGAATGTGGTTATGGCAGCGTGTATGTTTCCATAATCATGTTGATAACATTTTTTTTTTCATGCGCCTCTATATTTTCATATATCCCCAATGCTCTTCTCTATGATTGTACATAACAGCTATTCCGGAAATGGCGCTGTCTTAGTTGTTACTCTATGAACACATGTCTTTTAACTTAACTATTTATGGTTTTTAGCAGAAAATGAAGAAGATAAGGACGATGCTTGTTCTGTCATATCTAGCCTGTCTTCATCCGATGTCTTGACTGCCCTATTGGTATAAAATGGTAAGCCGTTTGTCAATTCTTCTATCATTTGACCCGTGTCGATTGTGCGGTCTTCGAAGGAATGTGCTTTTGGCTAATGAATTCCTGTGTTAGTTGCGGTCCGAATCATTAAAAGTAAGGATTCACTTGTGATGCGTACCTTAGATTCCAGTCATTTTGTTTAGTTTATTCTGGCAGGGTGGATCTTTTAACATAAAATGTGCAGTTACTGTTCAGTGCACTTGTATTCAATTCCTTCATGAATCAGCTACAAAGTGCCGTACTTCAGGTGACCATTAACGGTTTCGACTTTGAGGAATCGAACTCTTGGTCTCTGATTCTCCATTGGGATGAGATATAATGCAGTGAGTATATTTAAACAGATTAAACACAAGAAATAAACGTACCAAACGAATAAATCAAAGATAAAAGAGACATAATGATCGAAATGCACTTCCCTTGCTTCAAGAATTTTGCCAGAGCGAATAATGCTGATTTCATGCTGTACAATATTACGCACACGCACGCACGCAAGCACGCACACACAAGTAGAGAGAGAGAGAGAGAGAGAGAGAGAGAGAGAGAGAGAGAGAGAGAGAGGAGAGAGAGAGAGGGAGAGAGAGAGAGAGAGAGAGAGAGAGAGCGTCTTCTTTTGAAGAATAAGCAGAAAAATCGTAATTCATCCACGATGAAATGAGGTTAATTTTGTTCGGCTTCATGTCACAATTTGTATATATATATTGCATACGACCTCAAAGTGCTAGTGTGTCTAATTCAACTGATAGTCTACGCATGCTCGTACACACATACGCACGCATGCAGGCACACACACACACACACACACACACACACACACACACACACACACACACACACACGCACGCACGCACGCATTCACGCACGGACACACACACACACACACACACACACACACACACACACACACACACACACACACACACACACACACACACACGCACACTGAGTATCTGGTGGTATATACGACAGCTTGTCTGTAACCAAGCGGAAATAAAAGACCTC
Organism: Conus betulinus; assembly: GCA_016801955.1. Classification (NCBI taxonomy): domain Eukaryota; kingdom Metazoa; phylum Mollusca; class Gastropoda; order Neogastropoda; family Conidae; genus Conus; species Conus betulinus. Next base: position 282,753 of record JADBJO010000152.1, read on the forward strand.
TACTTATTCCACTGTGGGTGACTAACAAAGTGTTTAAAGTGACTCGTGCAGCTTGTCTGATTAGTTTCCAGTCATGGAAAGCCAGACGAATTCAACCGCTCCTGTCCTTTCGAGAACAGCTTTCTATGTCCCACTTAAAAAAATCCTGAGTCTTTCCCCTCACCAACCAGTTAAAGAGGTCTCAAAATACATCCAGGTCTTCGATAGTACTCAACTCGTTCGCTCTTCAGACTGTCAGAAGTATTGACCGAGTTTTCTCCCACTACTGTCGTATTGTCTGGGTCCGAAGCACCCTCTTTCTGCTCTACGCTTTAAAAAAAAAGCTTTTATTCTTCTAGAATTGTCTCCCTTCAGACTTCTTCCTCGCTCCCCTTAAAACACCAAGTTACGCAGTTTGGTTGTCCGCATCTTGGATCTTCTTTTAAAAAGAAATCAGTCTAATTGTGTGGTGTTTGCTCCTCCATTTTGTCGTAACAACGTGTTTTACTTTTCAATGTATCTGGGTGGAAAAGTCGAGCAGCTGTAGTAGACAGGGAGTGAGAGCAAGAGAACAACAACAACAACAAAAATGTTAGCAACGCGTTTCGACATTTAAGTAGTTCTTCAGGCAGGACAAAAAAACACGACAACCGAAATCAAAGACAGAATGGCGAACAGAGAGAGAGAGAGAGAGAGAGAGAGAGAGAGAGAGAGAGAGAGAGAGAGAGAGAGAGAGAGAGAGAGAGAGAGAGAGTTGCAGTAGTGTAGCACTCATTTGAAGGAGAGTGTACATGCGAATTCTGATGACACTCTAGACAGATTTTACCTTTCGCAAGGTTTACAGAACTTCACACACCACGTATCCAACACACGCACACGCATACATACATACATACATACATACACATTTTGAGAAGCATTTATTATTCCCCATTCATCCACTCAAGCACATACTGTCAGTTAGGCAGAATCATTTACCACTGCGGATATGAAGGCTTACCACCCCCCTATTTCTACAATCTGAGACGTAAGGGCAAGCTTTGTTTATAATTTAATATTTCTTGCAGTCATTGCAACACCTAGCTGCTCTGTAAGTTGCTGGAATAGTGCTCGGTACTTATCCTTGAAATTTATTGTTTTATTGTAATTTAGTCCCTTGCGGATTCATTCGAAGAACTGGCCCTCAGCACTTTGTGTCTAAAGAGGTTATCTTTTTTATATTTTCTACTTTTCACAAGAAAATGTAGCTTGTTTTGCTCTTTGATGATTTTCTTTTGCTTCTTAGGTGGCACCTTTGGTTAGTTCTTTGAAAACTCAACAAACATACTACGGTATTGCACACCAGCCTTTTTCTGGTATAGCATTCTTCTTAAAATTGAAAAGGCAGACGAATCAAGTTACCAACTTCCGCGATCACTGAGAAGAAACAATCAGGTTTCCAAATATCGTTATTTGACCATGTGTTGTATGTGAATGAACTTCTCCCCATTGGAGATGCTTTCGCGCTTTGGAAACTATGAACTTGCTGAAGGTCCATTGTGAAAAGCATATTATTTCGCATTCACCCACTCAAGCACATACTGTCAGTTAGACAGAATCATCTACCACTGCAGATATGAAGGCTTATCACCCCCTTATTTCTACAACCTTGGACATAAAAGCAAGCTTTGTTTATAATTTATTATGTATATACGTGTGTGTGAGTGAATACGATTTAAAAAAAAAAGAACGAATTTTAAGTAATCTGATTTAAAAAAAAAAAAAAAGGCAAAGTTAAACAACGAGATTCGAACTTCGATACACTACAAATCAACTTTCACAGGAAAAAAAAAAGTAATTACGGTTCTTACAGGCCCAATGTTGAATAGAACATCTCTTCTAATTAAGCTCAACCTTTTAATTCACCCTGCGCACATACACAAAAACCAATATCCTCCTCTAATTGGTAGGAGGCGCCGATGGCAATTTCTCGAGTTGTCAGAATTTGGCTTGTGGAACACACTGCGGTCGAAGCGCATTTCCGTGTGTTCCTTTGTTTGTGTGGATATATATGATGCGCTACAACTTCTTTCCCTTTCATTTTGCCTCTCTGACTTGCACAACAGATACACACTCATTTATCTTGCACAAGGAGCAAAAAAGCCAAGGTACTTTTAGACCTCATAACGAAAGGAACGAAATCTTGCAAACACAAAATGAAAAGATCAGAAAGCTTGCAAAAAACAAACACAAACGCGTTTCGACTTGCTGGTCTTTTTTCAGACCGCATCAACAAATGAGAACTCAATATCAGCAAGCAGCAAAGACAGCAAACAAAACAGCTAACAAATACAACGAAATAACTTTTCTTCGGTGTCTTTGGAAAGGGAACTACACTCACATTTCACAACTGGGCATAATGATATCGTTTCAGTGCGTGGGAGCGCGCGTGCATGCGTGCGCGTGTGTGTGTGTGTGTGCGCGCGCGCGCGCGCGTGTCCATGTGCGTGCGTGTAAATAGGCATGTGTGTGTGTGAGAGCGCGCGCGCGTGTGTGTGTGTGAGTGCGCGCCCACGAGCGTGCGTGCGTGTGCATGCGTGCGTGTGTGTGTATGTGTTGTTTTTAGTTTTTGCTGTCATGGTCGTCGTCGTCTCCGTTATTATTGTTGTTGTGATGGTTTACTGTTTTATGCTATGCGCATGCTTGCTTCATTGTTTTGTCTGTTGTTTTTTTTTCCTGTT
>JADBJO010000152.1:292951-295451 GCA_016801955.1 Conus betulinus
AAAAAAAAGCCCACACTTTCAGTTTCAGTTTCATCAAGGAAGTATAAATGCATGCGGACTCTTCCATATACGCTACACCACGTCCGCTAAGCTTCAAGACCACGCTGCGCATGATTTAAAAGATGGTGGATAAATGAATTAAGGAGTAAGATGAGAGAGAATTTTGAGAAGAGGGTGTCATGGCTACGACTTGGCAAATGTCTGACCTACGCATTAGCCCATCACGCTGGTCAGACCTTGGGTACCTTCTTAACATTAGCTTTGCCATTATTATCGTGGTATGTGTGTATGTTGAGTGTACGCGCGCGCGCGCGCGCGCGCGCGCGTGTGTGTGTGTGTGTGTGTGTGTGCGTGAGCCAGTGTATGCGGTACAAAGCCCACAAACATATGCCACAGGTGGTGTTTCCGACCCCAAACTTCCAAGCTAGGCCCCCGCCCTCTGTCATATACTGATGAGGTTCCACCAGGAATCGAAACGCGAGCCCAGCAGCAAAACACTTTGACACAGCACTGTTCAGAGTTGACGATCAGCAGACTCTCCCGTCATGTTCTCATTCATGGCAAGCTGCTTGTTTTTTTTTTTTTCCTCCTCCCTCCTTCACTAAGGACCACCTGCACTGAAACTGTCTCTCCTGCTTCCTGAATAATGCAGGAATACAGGTCCTGACCTTTTCAGGTGACAATGTTTCTCCTGTCTAGCTCTGCTCGACCCTCTAGTTCCTTCGTGCATAATGTATGCGGTTTTTTTTTTGTGTGTGTAGAGTGGACACCGGACACATGTTCATAAAACAGTGGATTTGCTCTCCTCAGCTTGGTGGTAATGCGGGAGGATAAAAGCGAAATGGTGTCGTTGCTCTCGCGCATGCTTGTATAATTGTCCCTGCTTCAATTTCATCCTGCCTGGTCGACGAGAGTTTTGAGTTTTCTATTTTTGTTTTTAGGACAGTCATTGCAGACGAAGAAAAAGTCATTTTTGTCACGGATAAAAACCACAGACCTACCTATCTGTGGGTAAAACGATATTTAACACATGGTTATTTAAATGATTATGTCACCTAAGCAAAGGAAAAAATAGAACTCGATAGTCCTGAGTGCGACAGCAATTTTCCACGCGGGCGGAAGACGAGGCCACCATCCCAGAAACATGGGAGCGGGGAGACAGAGCGGTTGGAAAAGGGGGGTGCTCTCTCTCTCTCTCTCTCTCTCTCTCTCTCTCTCTCTCTCTCTATATATATATATATATATATATATATATTTACTAAAGCCCCAAGCCGGGATTGGAACACGTACGATTCGACTGCAAACTTTCTATAGGTTGAGAGGGCGGAGATTCATTTTAAACCGAAAATCTCCCAGTCATCCCAAAGCTGAAGGTAGAGGAGGTAGGGGTGGTGTGTGTGTGTGTGTGGGGGGGGGGGGGGGGGGGGGGGGGGGGGGGGGGGGAGGGGGAGGGGGGCATGGGGGATAAAGAGTAGGGACGATAAACCACGCACGTTCTCAAATCAAGTCATTCAAGTCAACAACACACCTCGCCAAGTAAGTTTGTTTTTTGCTTTCTCCACCCCTCCCCCCCCTCTCCCCGAAGACTTTGCAGTAACCAAACCTTTGACTTCATACTGGCTAGCGTTCCACTCTCCCACGTCTCAGACAGACAAATAAAATAACAGAGGGACGCAAACATTTAATCCGTGTTCCTATGGTACCCGACGAGAGAAAAGTTCCCGGGAGTCTGCGGTAGTATGAGTGGTTTTGGGAAGAAGTTAGCATCGATCAAACAGAAGAGACAGGAGTTGTCAACGTTGACCCACCTGAAAATGAACGAGGATACTTACGTCCAACTTTTTCGCCTAGGCAACAACTTTGAAATAAGTTATCGACAAAACGATTTATTTTGTCTCCTTGGATGGATTCTGGTGTGATGTAAATGTCACGTGGGCTCTCTGACGTGACTGACACACACCTGAACACCTTGCGTACGTCAGTATGTGCGTGTTTGTGCATGTGTTTACGTGTGTATGCTTAGGTACATGCGCGCTATTTTCTTTTCTTTCTTTTCTTTTTTCTTTCTTTCTTTTTTTTTTTTTCTTTTTTTTTCTGTACAGAACCACTTCAGCAACATTGAGGACATTGGGATGCAGGACAATTGTAAAAGTAGCCCGCTACAAGTTATTATTTTGGGTCGAAGCTAAACGTCGATGGCACGTCAGCACACGTCAGACTAAAGCTCGATTTGCAATTACAAGACAATATTCTACAACTCCATGGCGGCCACTTTAACCCAACCAAGACAGTTCCATGAAGCGTCATTAAACTGTCTAAGTCTGCTCGTAATCTTTCACAAAATATCCAGACTGTAAGGCCCTCTGTTTATTCCTATCTGTAAGCAATATTTATAAGATGTTCAGGACATATTACTTTCTTACCGATACTGAGATTTTTCTATTCAAGTCTTGGCGATTTACATGGGAAAAAAAAATTGACCAGCATTCTCTCTCTCTGT